>CAEFZY010013673.1:0-26681 GCA_903066815.1 Brachyrhaphis roseni
TAAAAATTTTTTTTTTTTTTTTGTCTTTAACATATTTTTTTTTTTTTTCAATCTTGTTATGTAATCTTTTTTTTTTTTTTTTTTTTTTTTTTTTTTTTTTTTTTTTTTTTTTTTTTTTTTTTTTTTTTTACATCAAATGAGTCGCAATAACCAGATAATGTCACTGGTGCAAACTACAACGAAGAAGACGACAGTAATTACATTTTTTTATAGGACAGATACAAAAACATGGATCAAAACAATCTAATGCTTGCTTAACAGTGCATATATCCATCACTCCTTCACAATACTCGTCCCTAAAAGGACCTTTAACAGCTGATTAAAATAAAAAGTTAAGATCAAGAGTAAAAACAATAAAATGAAAAAGATATTGAACAATATACTTAAACAATATACTTTCAACATACTTATATACTGAAACAAAACAATTACTACATTTAAAAATGAGTACAATTCTGGTTCATCTGTAGCCAATTCTTAAGCTTTGAATTGAATATTTTAATGTGAATTATGATCTTACAATCAGATGGTAATGAGAAGAAGTTGGAGGACGATGCTGCTGCAGGTTTTGTGACGACTTATTGTGTGAAAACCATATTCAAAAGTGTGATTTTAATTGCCTTTTGTGTTTAATTGAAACATCAAAATTGGGGGTTTTCGACATTAGTGGATTATCAACAAGTTTTTTGCACACATTTATAATGGAGACATAGCTACTGTCAAAATACACCTTCAGTGTCGACACTTTAGGAAAACAGCATGTATAAATTCATCTGTTGCAAATTTGCAGCTGTAGTTCCTTCATTTTTTAAAGCAAAGAAAGAGAAAACATTCCCTAGATGAAGTCCTTTTCATAGCAGGCTTATAAGAAACTTGAATCCAAAATGCAGTGTGAAAAGCAGCAATAAAACTTTCCATTGCCCTGCAAAGACATTGCATAGTAACAAACTAATAACTGAAATGACCAGAAATTGTAATAAATCTGCTACTAATGGAAAAATTAGGCGCCTGTCTAATTAATTCAAAATGATCTCATATAGTTGCTCTGTTTTGCCTTTGCAAGGCTGAGTGTTTCACAGTAGCATAATCCCTTATCGTCTGTGTTTTTGTAGTTAGAGTGATTTTAGTTTCTGATTCCGATCCTCAGGTTGTTCCCACCCCAAACGGGACGTCTTTTGACTTCGTCACCACTGAAAACGGACCGGCGTCTCTGGACTTGTACTCAACCCCCCAGTATAAACTGGACAAGCTCAGCGACGGAACAGGTGAGCCACGCAACGGTAGAAATGCTGGAAAACTAATTAAATTTTAGGTTTATTCCTCATGGACTGAATGACAGAAACGTTTCTAGATTAAATTGCTTCTTGTTTATTTATATTTAACATTTAAACAGCTTTCATGTTTAATATTTGTTTCTCGCCACACTAAAAGATAAAAGTGGAGAAGAAACTGCTCAGACGCTGGCGTAAAAACAACTTGCAAGTGGCCCCAAAAAATTATAATAATGATAATTTAAAAGCCTCCAGAATGCCTGAAGAACAAATACTTGAGTTATTGTTGGAGTTTTTGAAGTTTATTTACTGCTGAGGTGAGGCATTGGTAGAAACAGGATCAATAAACTGATCTTAAATAATTAAGATCAGCTTAATTATTTAGCTGATCTTAATCAGCTAAATATTAGCTGATTGTCTTGTCTTAACAAATTATGACTCTGTTATGAGTCTTAATTTTCATGAGCTCATAACAGAAAAGAGGAAAAGTGCCAAGCTAAAAATGACCTTTCCTTACTTTAACTTGCCTTTCTTTAGCTTATCTTGGTTTGTCTTAGCTTAGAATTGTGTTGTTTACGTTTTTTGTTTATGTAATTTTAGTTTAGTTCAGATAATCTTCATTTCAGTTTAGCGTCAGGGTTTATTTTAATTTATCTTAGCTTATCTTTTCCTCGCTTCTTTATTTTCAATCTCTTGCTATGTTAGCTCAACTTAGCTAATTGTACTTTAGCTTATCTTCTCTTTTCTAGCGTTTTGATGTTTTCTTATCTTGCCTTACATTTTCTAATCTTATATTAGCTTAATTTAGCTAATTTTATCTTAGCTTATTTTACCTACTTGTAGATTACCTCACTTTACATTATTTAAGATTTACTGAGGTATCTCACCTTAGCTTGTTGTGGGTTAGCTTACCTTATCTGATCTTCCCTTATATAAGACAAAAGGCCTATAAAAGCTGATATTAGGTTTTATCAGCTTAGTTTATCTCGTCTTTCATACTGTAAGTGAGCGTAGCCTCACTTTAGGCTCTTTTAGTTTATCTTATTTTAGTTTATGTTAACCTTTGTTTATATTATTATAGCTTTTCTTGATTTAACTTAATTCGTTGAATGTTTTAGTTTATCTTTTTATTTTTATTCATAAAGATTCATTCTCTCTCCACAACAGATATTTTTCAAAAGTGATTTGTTTTTTCTCTGCATGCAACAGTCAGAGGAAAATAATGTTTTTTTTTTATTATTATTTTATTTTAAAGACACAGATTAAAACAAAATGCTTTCCAATTTTTCTAAATTTTCAGTCATGTAGACTGAATATCTGGAGATTTAAAAAAAAAAAAAAAAAAGCAATAACAGAGTCCCACTTCGCTCATTTGATTTTTTTTATCATCCAACCAGAGAAGAAAGATGAGTCTGTGTATGAAGTGAGCTTGCCTCCGGAGGATTCAGCACTGAAGGAATCAGAAGAAGAAGAAGAAGAAGAAGAGAATGACATTAAGAAAAAAGGAGTTGGCACGATGGTGAAAGTTTTCCATTTCATCATGAAACAGAGCTACATCTGTGCTCTAATAGCTATGATGGTGAGTGAAGCAAATGCCAGGAGGAGTAACATTTAAAAGGAACATGATCTATTTGTTTGATTTCTATTTTTTCCATAAAGGGAAACATGGTAAATTTCATCCTATAGTTTAGACAGCTCAGTAAATAGCCTTAGTGCCTTATTTTGAAAGGCAACCTATTGAGCAAAATTCACATTTTGCACATTTTTATACATTTATTTTGGTCTCAAGCGCTTTTTTCTGCCAATAACTTAATGTTTCTTGGTGTCTGGAAAATGTGCCATTTCAAAAAACCTCCAGAATGAAATCTGCAGACACTGCCTGTTACCTAGCAACCTCAGAAGCCCCGCCCGTTACTTAGCAACCAAGCAGAGCTCTGTGGCCAGCAGCAGCTAATTTGGATTTAAAGTGACAAGACACCCTAAAATAAACAGCTCATTCTGAAAGGAGCAGACTGAAATCTAATTATCTAAGAATAATTTTGTTCAAAAAATGTAAAGAACATATTTAATATAGACCATAAATCTATCCTGACCTGTTCAAGGAAGTTTTAGGTAAATTTTATCTTAATAATTTTATTTAAACAGCTCATATTACAAACTTAATTAGAGTGGATCCTGTCATAATGGCCATGTTTAGTTGTCAGACACTGGACAACTAAACATGTCCAGTGTTTAGTTGGACATGGCAATGTTTAAGATAAACATTGCCATGTTTATCTTAAACATAAACATTTTAGAACGTAAGGTGGAATATTCTGTGTTAATGCTGTTATTTTGTACTAATAAATGTGACCACCGGGTCGTCTGCAGGCGTGGAGCATCACCTATGTGAGCTGGCTGACCTTCGTCTTCCTCATGTGGTCGTGCGTCCTGTGGATGGTGAGGGACCGGCGGCGGTACGCCATGGTGTCGTCCCCCTTCATGGTGGCCTACGGAAACCTGGTGATCGTCCTGCAGTACATCTGGAGTTTCGAGAACATGACGCCAGTCGCAGGATTCTTTGTCTCGAAGAAGAACCCGTTCCACTCGCTTTCATCCAAGGTTTGGAAGCTGAAATTATTCTGTTTTTATTAAATTGTAAAACAAGCCAGAGGGGTGTCGTAAACTTCAGAGAGTGTGTTGGAATAGCTCTAAGGATTTTAGAAATTTCCCCTTTGCATCTTTTCTGCGCGTGTGTTTATCCTTCAGGTGCTAAAAAGTGCAATAATATTTCATAACTACAACTGAAATTTACAATAAGCCGTCTGACAACCAGAACATCTGCTTTGAAGTTTACACTCTCGGTTCTAATTTATGGCTTAGACTGAACAGCTCTCCGTGGCTTTTGGCCAACAGTAACTGACTCTGGGTCGGCTCATGTACACCGCAGTTAATTCATCACTTTGTAGGCTCTTCTTCTTCTTCTCTGATTGTTGTTGTTTTGTTGTGTCTAGATGTTGTGTCTGTTGACGTTCTGGTTGCTGCTGAGACAAACGCTAACAGAGCGACAGGAGAAGCTAAAAGAAGACAGCGCAGGTCTTTCAGACGTCTTTGTGGACGAACAGAAGAAAAAAGGTAACAGTTACGCTAATCTTAATTTTGTTTATATTAGTCAGTTCTTCCAGGATTTTGTGATTTTTTTTTTGCTTGATTGTTGCAGCTTAAAAGTACAAATTTGGCAGCAACTTTTTAAAAAAACTTTACATTTGTTAAAGCTTTATTTTGCCTTAAGTCTTTTGTAAAAAGTTTAAATTACTGCACATATCCTTCCGAGTATAGACAGGATTTTAACATAGTTCATATTTAATATTTAAGTGAAAACAAAATTTTTAGTATCTTCTTTAAATAGCACCTTTAATACAGATAACTTCATGTCCAGGGAAGTTGTCAAAGTGCAAAATAAGAATTAATTTTGTCCCACCAAGATAACATGAACTGTGTACACATTATAAGCAAATCATACAGAACATCTCAAAATAGTTTAGCAAAAGAACTGAAACGACTTATCGAATTAATTGCGATTAATTGATTATCAAAATAATTGTCAACTAATTAAATAATCGATTGTTAACTGGAATATACAGACTTATTTAATTAAGTCTTAATTTGTTAATTTGTTGCGTCTTAATTTGCTGAAAGAACAACAAATTAAGATGTAATTAAGCCAAAACCGTATAAAAAATTACACATTTTGCATTTAAAATAAAAGAAAAAAACGTATTTGTCTATAAATATGTTATACCCAGAACTCAAGTTCAGTGAGTTCAAATTCTGAAGAAAAAAAACCAACCTCTTATATGGAACCTTTTGCTATTTACTGATAGCAAAATGATTTCTTAATGCAACAAATAAACAAATTAGTAGATCCAATTATTTTATCTACAAATAATTCTTTAAAAAAAATTCAACATTTGCTTATTTGTATTTGTAAAATTGTGTAAAAAAAAGTTTAAGAGGTTAAATGAATAACTTGCAGAGTGCGACAATTTATTTCTCAGATTAATCATCAGAATAATCGATTACTAAAATAATAATTAGCTGCTGTCCAAAATCAAATCAAATCAAATTTTATTTGTGCAACACATTTAAGCAACAAGGCAGTTCAAAGTGCTTCACACCATAAAAATTGTTGTCATTTAGCTTCACTTATGGTTTGGTTTTCTACAGACAGGAAGTGAAACAGGAAGTGAAATTAGAAGTGGGCAAAGGGGATTGGTCAAAATTCAACCTGCCTTGCAGTGATTGGTTAAAAAAGAAAAATACTGGAACATTACAGTGTTTGGTCAGATTTGTGGAACAGTTGTAATGATTGGTGAAAATTATCAAAATCTGTGAATGATAAGTGAAAACAAAAGAAATAAAATAATCACCACTGCTGTTTTCTGTTCGCTCTTATAGAGGAGGAGGAACCAGAGGAAGGAGGAGAGCAGGACCTCATGCAGGTTCTGGGCGGCCTGGTGATGAGCGTTCTGGTCAAATACTGGATCTACATCTGTGGCGGGATGTTTTTCATCGTCAGCTTCGAAGGAACCATCGTCATGTACAAGATCATCTACATGATGATGCTACTCTCCTGTGTGGCGCTCTACCAGGTGCCCACATCAGTGCCTTGCTAAATTTCCTCTTATAAAACATGTTAAATCAGTTCTTATTATAAGCAATAACAGCTGCTTTTACAAACGCACAATTAAAGTGTTATTTTGAAAGACATAATAACACTTATTATGTCTCGAGGGACATAAATGAGTAAGTAAAGAATATTTTGGTTAAGGTTTGTGTGGTATAAAACATCTTTGTCAGATTTTTACAGAACCTGTAGGTCTAAAGTCAGATTTATGGCGCTTAAAGGGGCCTATTATGCACTTTTTGCTTAACACATGTCTCAACGCTTCCTTTTGGGTCTCAACTGACTTAAAAAACCCAACCAAACAATTTCATGTTTTTTGGTGTCTTGATAATGAGCTGTTTCAAAAACCTCCCGAACAGGCCTACACCATTACCTAGCAACCCCATCCGAGCCCAGCCCCGTTACCTAGCAACCCAGCGCAGTTCCAACACATTTAGTCAGCTGCACAATGGCTGCTGGAAAAGACAAGTGTTTTGTTGTTGACTTACTATTCAGAAACCACTTTCTGGGTTCTTGTTGGTTGTGCAGGAGGCTCTACTTCTGCTTTTCAAAGATGTATGGTTCTGTAATTTTGCATCTGTTTGCAGCCATTTTCACCTGGGGGTGTAAACGTTGAGTTGGTGGGCGTGGCCAGCAGCAGCTTATTTGGATTTAAAGTGACGAGAGGCTCTAAAACAGCCCAGAACAGGCAGAACTAAGCAGAAAATCTCATGATACAAGAATGATTTTGTGCAAAAGACTGTAGACGTGTTCAAGGAAGCATAAGAGGTTACCTTTAAGCAAAGATTGAGTCTATTAGTGACACTGAGTGACACTTAGTTAATGTTTTATCCCTCAAAAGACAAACAGATGTATGTTTCTATGAAACTCATGTATCATATCTCTGAAAGTCTCTATCAAATAATAACATCTATAGAATATGAAGGTCCTATTTAACTTTAATCACTTTTAGTTTCAGAATCCTGACATCTTGTGCTTCATTTTAATTTAAAACTCAGTGATATCAGACAACCCAATGACTGCTGTTGCTCCAGGTTCACTACGAGTGGTGGAGAAGGATCCTGAAGTACTTCTGGATGACTGTAGTGATGTACACCATGCTGGTCCTCACCATCGTCTACACCTTCCAGTTTGACGGATCCGACAGCTTCTGGAAATCAGCGCTGAATGTGACGGACGACAAGTGAGTAACGACCGATCGGAGACGCAGGACGCCGACTCATCTCAGGTTTCTTTCCCAGCTGGATCTGAGCAAACAGCTTCGTCATCAAACATTGATTTACCCGAAACGCCCTGGATTCTTCACCAACGTTTTCCACATGTGAACTGCTACTATTCAGGAAGAAGTTAATGGGGGAAAAAAACGTGGATTTCACATGTGGGAGCATTAGATTAATTTGTCATTGCAACAAGATCACGTCTGTGTCTCTTTAAAAAAGAATGCATAAAATTGTCTTGTATAGGTTCTACAGGTTTCACATTATATTTTGTGAAACATATGGAAGAATCTCATTTGAAGAATTTTCTCACATGTGGAAAATATGTTGAAATGACGTAGAATAGTAAAATGTGAAGCACAAGAACAGCTTCTGCATATAAAATGATTTTCAATGTATGTTTCACATTTGATCATGACATTTGGAAATGTTATGATCAAATACTAACATGTGAAATATATTGAAATGAGGGAAAACAGTTCACATTTGTAGGGTTTTACATGTTGAAATTTTGTAGCATAGGTTTTGCATATAACCGCATTTTCAGAGTATGTTTCACATTTGGAAATTTTTATCATTTAATAGTAACTTGTGAAGCATGTGGGAAAACATTTGACTTATGGAGCGGTTATTCCTCATGTTTCACATGTACAAGTAATGTGACATGTAAAACACATAAAGGAAAACCTTGCACATGTGAAATCTTATCCAGCATGGGTTTCACATGTGGAAAGTATATTATGTTGTAATTTGTGGGAAAATAGTTAACATTTGTAGGATTTCACATGTTTAAATTGATTGTCACTGCTTCAATGTTCACGTTTATATAATTTAATTGTAACATGTGAAACACATGGGAAAACATTTGGAAACATTGCTTTAACTTCTAAAATTTGTGGATTTTTTTTGTTAAACTCAGGAAATGTTTTTCCAGCATTTTTGTTTTATTCTAAAAATCTGTTTCATAGCTCCTTGCATTTAAGCAATGAGAAAATTAAAAATAAAAACAGTTTTACGTCATGTGTAGCTTCAGATCTCCTCTTTTTGTTATTTTAAATCTGTTGCAGGTTGAAGGACTTGGGTCTGGAGCGGTTTTCACTTTCCATGCTGTTCACTCGGATCTTTATTCCCACTTCCTTCCTGCTGGTGTGTATCCTCCACCTGCACTATTTCCACGAACCCTTCCTGCAGCTCACCGACCTGCAGGCCGTCATAGCCAAAGAAGAAAGCACCATCTACAGGTGAGGCTAGTTTCACATTTATTTTTGAGTAACAGCGTAATTTTTTATTTATTTTGTAAAATTTCACAGGAATTGCTTATAAAATTATAAAGTCCTGGGAGATTCTATGGTTGACCTTCATATAGACCTAAAGATGAACTGTGAATGCCATTGTTGATGAAAATTTATAATTTTTTTTAAGATTTTGAAGCTCTGACTAAAACAAAAAAGCTTGCTATGTAATTATTAAATGTGTGAAATTTTATATTTTTGTGTGTTGTTCTGATGATTAATCTGGATTTTTTTTCCACATTTGGCAAATTTTTCATTTTTCAACTTAATCATGTTTTATACAAAATTAGACATAGGCTACATTAAAAGATGTAAAAAGAAAATAATTCCTTTTATAAATAAAAATAAATATTTTATTACGTAAAATGCAGTAACAGCTTTCCTTCAGTGTACGCTTGATCATTTGTAGCAAAGGATGCATCTGCAACTAAAAAAATAATGTCTGCTAATGGATTCATACATGGATAGCAATTTTTTATTATTTTCTTTTTATTACAGAATTTGAACCAGGTGGAGCTAAAAAATTGCACATTCAGAGTTCTGGGCAGAACATATTTACAGACAAATAAGTTTTTTTTATTTTAAAATGCAAAAAAATATTTCTACAGTTTTGGCTTAATTACTGCTCTGACTGTGTTGTTCTTTCAGTAAATGACCTTTTTTGAGTCTGTATTACTCCAGTTAATGATTAATTGATTACTAAATTAGTTGATGATTATTTTAATAATCAATTAATCACAATTAACTTGATTAATTGTGTCAGCTCCAAGTTAATTAAAACATTTTCCAGGTCTGGATTGAGAAAATGAAAAATATTTGTATTATAAATCCCTTTGTCACTGTCTAGATATCTTGTTTTTGATCAAACATGCAATTATGCCAATTGACAAAACGTTATCAGTCGTAGGAAGCCCAACTGATCCCTCATCCTGAGCAAGTATATGGTGACAGTGGAAAGAAACAACATCCTTTTAGCAGGAAGAAATCTCCAGCAGAAAACTGTTCAGAATGAGCGGCTAACTGAGGAACAGAGACTGGTTGGATGAAGGATGCAGTTAAATTAAAAGTTAGACATATGGATGAAGCCACTTTTCTTCAGATTTTCTCCAGTAGAACCAGTGCGCTCACCTGTTTGAGCGCTGGTTGTTTGGTTTGTTTCTTGTGGGTTTCCTTCTTGTTTCGCCACTCCTGACCTGTGACCCGCTGCCATACTTTCTCTGCCGCCCTTCTCTCACAGCCACATTAAAGTCAGAGAACGTGTCGATTTGATCATAAATAGGTGGGTATCTGCTCGCTTTTTCTCTGGTCCCATCTTCAGCTCCGTTCACCTCCCAGCGTCTCCGGATGTCTCCTTCCCTTCCCCAAACCTTTCCTCTTTCCTTGTTTTTGGACTCTACCGTTGCTGCACAGTAATCACTTTCCCCTGGATTTGAGATGTTTCACGTCACACGACTGATTTCCTTTTCAGGTGTTTTCATTTTTGCCTTTTGCTTGTAGCCCTAAAACGTTCTTACGACATAAATTCCTCTAACTCAGGGGTGTCAAACTCATTTTCATGAGCCGGTTATGCCAGAATGTTTTGATAAAACCATAAACTGTTGAAGTTTTAATAAATAGCCATTTCTGTATTCAATTATTACTTAAGATTAAGTAACAATTCAATATTATTTAACTAATCTCTTTACACTAATCAGCCCCTCCAGAATCTCATGATTTATTTTTGGTTTTTTTGCAATGAAAATCAATGATTTAGAAATATTTCCAAAACTTTTTGCAGTATTTGAGCTCATGTAAATGTTTTTTTTTTTTTTGTTACTTGCCACATCAATCATGTTCTACACTACAAAAATAGTGGTAACAGGTTTTATTGTCTAGTCTTTAGTGCAAATATCTTAGTACACGTGAAATTAGACACAAGTAACTTTTCAGCAAAATATAGCAGCTTTTATTGAGTAAATAATTCCTTAATATTATTAAAAGTAATCCGCTGGCAGATTATTTAAGTCATAATAAGACATTTTTCTCATGTTAAAAGTGAAATAATTTGCCAGTAGCACATTTTTTGAATCATTATTAAGGAATTATTGCCTTAAAAAGCTCATATTTCTTGCTGAAAAGTTTTTTGTAAGTTTATTTCATCTAATTTCGAGTGCAAACTAAGATATTTGCACAAGAAAGTAGACTAAAATACTTGGTAACATTTTGTGTTTTTGCAGTGTATAACTTGACGGTGTGTAAGATTGAGGTAGCAGAGTAGTAGATGTAAGAAATATTTTTATTTCCACCTGCAAGGTGGAGATGGTATCACTTAAATCCAATGTTTTTGATCATCCTTATCAAAAATTTGTAATAAACCCATATTTATAGATTAGCATTAAAAAGTTTGGGGTTTTGTTTGTTTCACGTGAATTTTCGCGATTTTGGAATCCCAAAAAACTGGCGGGACTGATTCTTGTAATTAGGCACCATACAGATAAAAACTGTTTGATTGATAAAATGCTATTTAATCACTGAACTGTTATTTTGAAGGTTGTATTTATTTTTTATGCAACCCTTTGGGGCCTCATAAGAAGCTACGGCGGGCCAGATTTGGCCCCCAGGCCTTGAGTTTGACACATGATTTAACAGAAGCATTTTTTTCAGCATGTTTGGATCTGTGAGAAAATCATCTTTCTCCTCAGTACCTTCCCAATGATCCACCACCCTTCTGTCCTCCTGACCTCCCAGTTTTCCTGCTTTTTAAAATCTGTGTGGATCTCTGAGTGATTTTCAGATCTGATCTCCGACTCGTTGTTAACATTCACATTTGTGTAACTTTATTGTCCTGAGCAGCATCAAAGAAAAAATTCCTTCTCAACAGAGCAAGTAAGTGTTGACTGCTGGATGGCAGAATGCTTGCCTTGATATGCGGCCGGTTCGTGAAAGCCAAACCCGAACTTTGACAGCGCTCCATTGCCTGAGGAGACTTTGAACGGCGCTCCTGCCTTCCTTCAGCTGCTATTTAACTGCTGCAAGAAGAAAGTGATGGAATACCATCGACTGTTGTAAAGAATGCAGAGGGAATGTGCACTGCTTTGTAACAATGCTGATGAAACACTGCGCAGGTCGCAGTCTAAGGCTGAGGAATCCTGATTTAACTTCTGCATCAATGTGAATGAGTCGGCGTTGTTTTAATATACTTATGAGGACTTTGCTTCTTTAAATTAACTCATCAAAAAACGACTGTACAGAGTTTCAATCTTGGAAATGATTTCTACATGTCAGTGCAGGTCTGCTGCTTTTTTCTCCTCCACAGCTTCTTTTTATTGACAATAAAATCAAAACTTCTAATGAATTGTTGATGCTTGATAAACTTTCCCCCCCCAAAAAGTTAATAGGATTTGTCCCAAAAACAAATATCTCAGCTTTTTCTTTCTAGTGTGAAACGCTTGGAGGAAAAGTTTGGCAGCCCTGCAATTAACTCTTTTTGACAATCAATTGATTATTCTGACAATTAATTGATTATTCTAACGATTAATTGATTTTAAAAATTCTGCAGATTTTTTGTATAAGCCTTTTTACACAATATTAGAAATTCATTGAAATATGCAAACAAATAAATGAGGAAAATAAACATTTTATTGCCTAAAATGGCATTTTTTAGTGAACACTTGATCATTTGTAGCAAAAGATGCATCTGCAGCTCAAAAAAATACTTTCAATATTGTGAAAAGTTCAGCTGTTTCTGCTTGACTTAACATCCATCCAGTGTAGGATTGATCTGATGATTATTTTAAGGATTAACTGATTAATAAATGGATAACAAGAGGTGCTTAATAGGAGATTTGTTGTACAGAATTTGAACCAGATGAAGCTAAAACTGCAACGCAACAAGTTTTGGATGAAACATATTTACAGTCAGTGGCATTTTTTTAAATGTTAAATGCAAAATTTATAGCTTTTTTTGACTATGTATTCTCCAGTTAATGATTAATCGATTACTTAATTAGTTGACAATTAAAGAATAGATTAATCGCAGTTAGTCGATTAAGATCTTCTTAAAAAGTGTCATTTAAATAATTGTGCCCATTTACAATCACTGTTTTGTTTTTTTTCCCCAAGACATTTGTGTCGTAAAATAAAGCTGCAGATGTTTCTTTAGGTCCAACTGAGACTCATAATGGTCGGAAACGCACCAGTTTGTGAAAAGTATAATTCAAAGAACAGAAAAAAAGTGACTTTATATTGCATTCAAGAGGTTTCTTATCACTTTTTCTTATCTAAAAAGTGATATTTAGATAAGAAAAGTAACCCAAATTCATCAGCTAATGAGAATGATTAGCAGGTTACAAACTGCATGATGGTCACTAGTTATGTTTTTGGGTTAAAACAAGTTAGTTCATTTATTGAAGTTACTCACAGTGGGTAGAGAATCCAGACATTTTACTCAAACAAGAGTAGCAATACTTTATAATAAGGTTACTCAAGTAAAAGTAAAAAGTACAGAGTAGTAAACAGAAGTTACACAAGTAAATATAACTGACTAAATGTAACCACTTACTACCCAACTCTGCTGGTATCATAGTATTCCTTTTACTGAATAAATCCAGCTTTATTTTTGCTACTTTTTGTGACTATAAATTGGTGATTAAATTAACAAACGACAACAAGTCTACCTAATCTGCACCAGGGATTCAAATAGAACCAAAAAATCATTTTAGAGGATAGAAAAATAATCTAAGTACGAACTGTAAAGGCTGAAAACAGACATTCCCTGAAGTCCTCCTCAGTGTATTAAAGCGGACATGTGCAGACTGATATTTGCACATATATCCAGGTGACTAAATGTTGTTTTCATGTCTTCAGACTGGCGGAGCCCGCAGCGAGCCTGGAGGACCTCACCATGCTCAGTGCGAGCTCGGTGGAGGCGACGCTGTCCAGGGAGAAGGAGGAGCTGGAGCCCGAGGAGCGGAGCTGGGGCCCGGGAAACGACAAGGAGCAGGCGCTCGTTTTAGTGGCCGACACCAACATGAGTGACGAGAAACCCAAGATCTTCTCCGACCAGCGCCAGTCCAGCACGGAGGAGAGCCAGCGTTGCAGCGCCGCAACCGATCCAGAGCCGGAGCCGAGCACGGAGCAGAGCTCAGGTACGCAGCTGCAAGCAAGGCAGCGCTCTCCGAACAAAAAGAAACGCTCTAAAATTATATTTTTATGTATTAGTTCACCAAACAAAACAAAATGGAGAAGTTCAGAATTTAAACTAAATAATGAATTAAAGAAAAGCTTGTGACTTTTACCTTAAAGGTGACTTGTTACGCTTCTTTGAACAGGTTGGTTCAGAGAACGGTCTATACAAAACATTTTAGTTTACATTTTAGTTGTTCAGTTCTGCCTATTTAGAGCTGTTTTAGGGCGTCTTGTCACTTTAAATGCAAATAAGTTCAGAAAATAGCTGAAAACAAATGCACAATTACGCAACAGTACGTATCGGAAAAATAAAAATGGATCCTCCTGTACGACCAACAGCAAGTTGTTTCTGAATGGTAAGTCAACAAAATAAAACATTTCAGCAGCCATTGTACAGCTATAAAACCAGCTGACCAAATGTGCTAGAGGTCAGCTTTGGTTGCTAGGTAACGGCGCAGCGACTCAACAATCGGGAAGATTTTTAAGCAGCTCATTTTCAAAACACCAAAAGCCTCTTTTAGAAGCAGTTGAGACCCAAATGGCAGAATAAAAATGTTCAAAATGAGACTATTACACCTGTTACACTGCAGGACCAACATTTCAACTCATCAATGTTCTAAGAAGTAAACAAAATGAACACTTTATGAATGTTTTATAGTGGCCTAGTCAAAGTCCAGACCTAAATCGGATTCAAATGCTGTGGCTTGACCTTGTACAAGCTCTTTATTCTCTAAAACCCTTGATTGAGGCTTTTATTAAAACCAAATTTTCATAAAGGAGTCCAGAGCTGTGTAACTTGTTACATTTACTCAATTACATTTACTTGAGTAACTTTACTTTTAGGAGTATTTTCTCTACACTTTACTTTCTACTCTTACTTTAGTCATTTTATTATGAAGTATTTCTTCTTACTTGAGTAAAATTTCTTAATTTTTCTACCAGCTGAATAAAAACTAACATGTTTTAACCAAAAATTCATCAGACAGACTCACACCTGCAGTTTTGTTAAAGTTTCATCAGTTTTTTATTGAAAAAAACTGATTTGGAAAAAAAAAATGTTTTCCCTGATTTTCTTATTTTTTGTTTCTTATAAGACTTATTGTCATTTTGATCTTTAAAACACCAAAATTCTCACTTAATTTTATATTTCGTTCCATCTTATTATGTAATTTTATTATGTTAAATTACTGATTCACTTCCAGCTAAAGAGCCCCCTGGTGGTTCAAGGAAAATCTGCAGAAAAGCCGCACCGGGCTACAAGCCGCATGGTTCAAAGTGTGGGAAAAAGTTGTGGCCTATAGTCCGAAAAATACTGCATTTTTTTTTATCCTTGAGTAATTTCCAAGATGGCTACTTTTTACTTTAATTTAAGTAAAAATATGTTGAAGTAGTGATACTCTTACTTGAGTATAACTGGGTACTCTGTCCACCTCTAAAAGAATCCAAATTTACCAACAAAATATCTTAAAGTCGTATGTATTGGTGAAAATACAACATTTGAACGCCCACTAGAGGCTTTACTTTGTAAGCACTTTGCATCATGTAGAATCCAGTGTTTACATGTGTTTCTTATTTGGTAGCAGTTTCATTCAGCTTTAAGTGTGCAGACCCGTTCCTGTGAGTATTTAGCCTGCGGCGTACAGTTTGTTAAAGCTCTCTACCAAAATTCAGCTTCACCAGCTGGTCGTTAATCAACGCAGCCCTAGTGGTAAAAATCGGATTGCCTTACAGATTTTTTGCATTCAGGGGATTTATTTCTCGTTTTACTTTGTCATGCGGCGCGTAGTTCACTTTCTCATCTTCTTCAGCTTCAGAAAGTCAAGCTGGTCTTAAATTAAAATGCAGTTTATGCACACAGAAAATAAAATAGGTAATAAAACAAAGCCCCGCAGGACTTCTTGGTTTATAATGAGCTGTCGCTGCTATATCCGTTCTTATCCAAACAACAAGGCCTCTGTTAAAAACGCTCTGAGTTGGACATTTTATATCCTTTATGAGAATATAAAACTGGGTATTACACTACCTTCTATTTCTCAGATCTTTAACATAAAGTTTGGAATCTGAACCCATTTTTGAGCATGTTTGCTTAATATTCTCCACTGCTATCCTTAAAGTGAAATTTGAATTATTTAAAACTTAAACTTAAAAAACAAATTAAATCCCATTATTTGACCAACTTGTTGCTGTAATTATTTATGCATCCAACAAGACTTGATGGTAACACTGATAAGGAACTGTAAAGTTAAGAACAAGAGCTACAGAAGAGTAAACAATTTAAATTTAAAATTCAGAGAACTTTTCCTTTCTGTTTTTATTGATTACTTCTTTAAAGTGTTTTTTAACCTTAAAATCAAAACGTGATCTGGATTCATCCCAGTTGTTTGTATCTTATTTTTACCATTAATAAATGTTAAAGTGAGTCTTTCTAGGGTGCAATAACTTAGGCTGCGTTCACACTGCAGGCTGAAGTGATCCAATTCAGATTTTGTTTTTTTTTACGTAATGTGACCTGTCTGATATTTTCATGACAGTCTGAACAACACAGGTCAGATTCTTTTGCGACCCAGGCCACTTGCATATCCTAACGTCCAGGTCGCATTCATCCGAATTGAACGTCACTGATACTCGACAAACGTCACTATTCTGCGCCCTGATACGCACAAGCGGGACGAATAACACAACCAGGACGGACTATAATGAGGATTAAGTTGTGAGAGTGGTTATTTAAAGACAAATATTTTCTATTGTAAGAAGATTTTATTAAGATTTGCCCTAAATAAAAATAAAAGTGAAGGCCTAAACTTTCTGGATTTTTACTTTCAGGTAAAGATAATCTGGTTTAGACTGTTTTTTTTAGAACTTCTTTTGTTTTCCTCTTCTATGAAAAATGAATAAAAAAATTCCTAGAAATCTTTTAAAAGCTCTACATAAACCCTGGTGAACGATTTTTAACACCACTTTAAAATTTAACTCTATCTGTTTGAAAGTGAAGGAAAAGGTGAGGAATGTGGGGTAGTTGAAACGTTTATGGAGTTTTTTATTTATTCTTCAGATCTGAAGAATAAATGGCATCTGGTGGTGGACCGGCTCTCTGTGCTCTTCCTCAAGTTCCTGGAGTATTTCCACAAACTGCAGCTGTTCATTTGGTGGCTGCTGGAAATCCACATCATCAAGATTGTATCATGCTACATTGTAATTGTCTGCATCTGGGAGGTAAGGAAGCTTCAGCCGCTGCATTATTTATTGATTAGCGATCAGAAAATACTAAGAAATACCTGTTAGATTTCAAAAAACATTTAGTCAAATTAATCTAAAACTTAATGCTTTAGTATGGGAAGCTATTGGGACCAATGTAGATTATATTTCTGTCAAAAAAACCCACATTTTTAATAAAGATGTGGATAAGATGTAAATTTGCATGAAAAAAATTACAACTTTCCGTGACTAGAGGCATAAATGTCTGAAAAAAACAAACAAAAAAATGCAGAAGTTCTGGCTTTTTGTGTCGCAACTGACTTAATAATTCCTGAAAATTTCAGTTTTCTTTCTTACAAGTTTCTGACTTGTAATACTGTAAGTTTATGCTTTCTGTCTTGAAAATTTGACATTTTTTCTCACAAATCAAGTCTTTTCTTGTAAATATGTAAAATTAAACTCTACATTTTTAGTAGTTTAATTTCCTAAAAAATGTAGAGAATGTGGAGTGGTAGAAACTTATAACTCCATGTTTTTTCTTATACTCTGTCATAGTCCTGCGATTTCAGTGCCTTACAGAAACATTCATGCCCCTTAAACTTTTTTACTTTATGTTAAAACAACAAATTTAATGAGTTTCTGTCGGCATTTAATGTGATGCACTAAAGCAAAGTAATATGATTGAAAAAAGTGGACTTGTTTTGAGTCCCATTAACTAGTGTTTTATTCACACCAGCCATGTTTAGTTTGCTTTAATCCAACTCTAATTTGAAACTTTGGTTCATTTGGTGGAGGTGCGATGTGCAATCAAACTCTAATACAGACCAAACGGTGACCTCTGGTTCACCTGAAAATCTATATCTAGGTTTGGTTGAAGTGAATTCTTATGTGAACGCCAAGTGGACCGGAAACTGCTCCAAAAGCAGGAAGTGGACTATAGCACAGGGCATTCTGGGTAAATACAACCAAAACAAAAGTGAGTCTAGGTCTAGCAGAAGAAATGCTTTTTACAAAGGACAAAAGAGAAATCCTACAAACGCTAAAATCTGGTGTTAATTCATTTTTATTTACATTTTATGAAGAAGGAAGTTGCGCTCATGTCTTGTTCTGAGGTTTTTGTGTCGTTTCCTTCAGTGGTTCGTGGTGCAGCGCCCCCAGAGGCGAGGAGGGGAACAGGTTGTTCAATTATTGTGAGAAGTGTGAAAAACCAGATGAAAATCAAACTAATGTTGCAATTTTAGTCTCCAGTCGAACCAAGTCTAGCGGTTTTTCAGGTGTGAAAACGTCCTAAGCACAGTTAGATTATAAAACAACATGCAAACTATCTGTTCAACCCATCATCTCCTGCTAAAACCTTTTAAATATGGATAAAAGTACTAAATGTATTCAGCAGAATGACACTAAAAGAAACAGTAATACATTTTTAGACCTATTTTTTCTTGTCATCATGCTGGAAATTACACATAGAGATAATATCAAAAATATTAGATTAATACTAAAAATCTGTTTTTTTACTTCTTAGATTTGTTGACTTTAACATTATGTAAAAAGAACATAAATAAAGAAGTATTTCCGTGTCGTTCTGAGTGGGAAAAAAGCTTAATGTGACAATTTTCATGTCCTCATCACCTGTATTGTCTCCTGTGCAGGTGTCTTTGCTCAACTATGTGTTCCTGGCGTCGTGGGCCTTCGCTCTGCCCTACAGCCAGTACCGACCCCTTGCCTCTAATGTTTGCGCTGTCTGGACGTGTGTCATCATTGTGTGCAAAATGTTGTACCAGCTGAAGACTATAGAGCCCCCAGAATACAAATGCACCGTAGTAAATATCACCTTCACCTGTTTAACCTGTTTTATTATCACTGCATGGATCAGTTTGTCACCAAACTGTTTATTTGCTTTGAAAGCTTCATTACTGTAAACATTTCATTTTCATTGTATTGAACAAACAGTTAGAACCAGAAGTTTACATACACTGCTGCAAAAACACAAAATGTAAATCAAGTATTTTTCATTTACTTTTTAGTGGAAATATCTTGGTAGAGTTTTAAGTTAGTTTTGTCTTATTTCAAGTAACTTTTCCCCAAGACATAGAAGCTTGTTTTAAGTCTGTAATTCCTTAATATTAATTGAAAAATGCAACACTGGCAGATTATTTCACTTACATCATGTAAAAATTGTATTTTATATGTATAAAATGTCTTGTTGTAAGTTAAGTAATCTGCCAGTAGAAGTGGTACTTTTTAAAATCAATATTAAGGAATAATTGATTTAAAACTAGCTCCTATTTCTGGCTGAGAAGTTACTTGTAATTTATTTTAGTCTTTTTTTTATATGTACTAAACGTTTTGCACTTGAAACTAGACAAAAATACTTGGTGAGATTTTGTGTTTTACATTGTATCTGAAGTTAAATCAGGTCAGCTAGCATTACCAAAATTATATAAATTTGCTAAAATCCACAATAATAAAGAAATTCTATTTATTTATTAATGTCTTCATTATCAAAAGTTTACGCAAAGAATATTTACTGTCTCTTTAAATGATAAGAAAAACTCTAATTGAGTTAATTGGAGTCACACCGGAAACTGTTTGCTTTCTGGTTTGGGAAAGTCAAAATAATTCAGCCAAGATTTTAAGAAGAGAATCAATGAGCTTCATAAGTTCATCCTTAGAAACAATTTATCGATTCTTAAAGGTGCCTCATTCGTCTGTTCAAACATTTATATTAGAGAATAGACATTATGGGAATGTCCAACTATGACGCCAGAGAGAAATTTGCATGTTTTGATTTAAAATATGCAGATTGACTCCAGAAAAAAGGCTAAAAACCTGGTGAAGTTGCTGGCTGAAAGGCATCTACTGCAAAAGAGACACTTCCTGTTGTCTGATGAAACTAAAGTGGAAAAACCTGGATGCTTGTACCATCTTATCTATGAAGTTTGGGAGTGGCAGCATCGTGCTGTGGGACTGTTTTGCTGCAGGACGAAATGGTGCAATTCATGCAATAGAAACCATCATAAGGAAAGAACATTGTGTAGAAATATTGGAGCAACAATGAGGAAGTTAAAGCTAAAGTGTGACAGAACAATAACCCTAAGCATAGAGTTCAAAGTTTACCAAATACTGAGGTCTATGTAAACTTCTGATTCTCATTATTGTGTTTATTTTAAATAATTTTTACATAATTGCTAAAACAAGAGAGGTTTGGTCTGATTTAACTTCAGACAGATGTAAATACTTCATATCTGTGCTTTTCTACATTCTGGTGATCATATTTACTTTAGTTTAATTAAAAACATTAAAAACTATTTCTCCTTCTGTGCACAGCCAGATTTCTACCCAGACGAGGTTAAGAAGGTGCTTGTGAAGACGCCGTTGTATAATAGCACATCTGACCTTGGTAACTGGGTCGGCCTGAGGAAGGACAACGAAGACCTGCTCAGATACCTCAGGGTGAGCAGGAAGTCCTCATAAATATGTAAAAACACGTTTATATAGAGGATCTGAGGGGTCAAATATACTGCTACTGTCATCAAAATGCTTGATAAACCAAGAAATGTACATATAGGTTGAAGACTGTTTACTTTTTCTGTCTTCACATGACGCAACACATTATAGAAATATAGTAAAAGTACAGATACTGAACGTAAAATATAGTGTCGTAAAAGTTGAAAGTGTCCTTTGATACATGAAAAATGTACTGAAGTACTTCACTATAACAAACCACTGCAAACAGATCGTCTTTATTCCTCTGATTTCTAACATTTAAAGGGGTAGTTTTATGTAAAATTGATTTAATTTTTAATATAATGTTATTCACTCATCAAATTCAAACCTGGAGTGTTGCTATTATTCTTTCGTGCATGTTTGAGAAATCCTTGAATCTCCATGGCAACCATTCAGCTGTGCAAAACGCCTGGTTGGATCTAGCCCCGCCTTCAAGATGTAGCTCCTCCCCCCACTCAGCTCCTTCAGACTAGCCGGCTGCAATCAGCAAATACCTAGTGAAACTGAGCCTCTGCTAAACTCATTATAGTAATGCTCAGTGGTTAAAGGGTTAATAGAGGGGCCATGTTGTGATCCTGAAGGCGGAGTTTCAGAATGAGCAGGAGCTTCTTAAAGAGACAGAGGCCCAATTTCAAGGAGTTCATTCAGGAAGTAAAATTTATTTTAAGTCCTATAGTCTAAATTAAGAAACCACCTTAAATTACCAGTTTCTCTGATTTTACTTTTTATAGGTTTATGTTTGAGTAAAATGAACATTGTTCTTTTATTCTATGAACTTCTGACAACATGTCTCTGAAATTCCAAGCAAAGATTTAGTGTTTATTTGCAGAAAATGAGAAATGGTCAAGATAATGAAAAGATGCAGAGCTTTCAGACCTCAAATAATGTAAAGAAATCAAGTTCATATTAATTTAGAAACAGCAAAACTAATGTTTTAACTCAGGAAGAGTTCAGAAATCAATATTTGGTGGAATAACCAGGAGGTTTTCAATGGGGTTCAGTGCAGTGGCTCTTCAGATTTTACAGAGCTGTACATATTACATTTTTATAACAACTGATGTTAATATAGTTACTTGTTTGTGCTATAAAATTACAATATGTGCCTGGAAAACATACAACCCTTTAAATGTTGAATTTTTATATGATTTTTTTTTTCACTAAAAGCTTTAACCAAAACAAAATACTGTTATTGTTGCAGAACAACCTGTTGATGTTGGCTCTGCTGGCCTTTGAGGTGACCATCTATCGCCATCAGCAGTACTTCAGGCTGAGGAACAAACTGTCGCCTCCCGCAGCCAGAATCATCTTCCACGATGTCACTCGCCAGCACCTCGACATCGGCATCGTCAGCTTCGTTAAATACTTCGTCAACTACTTCTTCTACAAGTTTGGACTTGAGGTAGAAAGTTCGGTGAGGTAGTGAATGTGTGTTTTATGGAGCGGTGTTTGACGCCTCTGCTGGGTGTCTCAGACTTGCCTGCTGCTGGTGGTAAACGTGATTGGTCAGCGAATGGATTTCTACGCCATGCTCCACGCCTTCGCCCTCATCGCTGTCATGCACAGACGCAGAAGAAAAGCCATCGCTGAGATCTGGTCAAAGTACTGCTTCTTCCTGGCAACCATGCTCACAGTCCAGTACTTTGTGTGCATCGGGATCCCACCGGCTGCCTGTAAAGGTTTGTGCGCTTGGATAAATCACAATAAGAGTGAAGTTTCTGCCTGGTTTTTATGTAGATTGTTGTCCTGGATTATGTCCAGACTAGACGCAGATATTTGATCCTTAAATTTAAAACTAGTTTTGTTCCTGTTGCCACACGTTTCCAAAACTTGACTGAGCATTTTGTGTTTTTTAATCTTATCATAATGAAGACAATAGATTTAAAACTGCAGTATGTTTATTTTATAAATTGTTTTTTTTATTTTACATATTTATTAAAATTATCACCATGTCAGGGCAGCATAATATGAGACAAATAATCTGTGAAATGATACATTTCCTCCACCTTCTCCATGAGCTACTACTGCCGTCTAAAGAAATGTACCATCCCGACCAAAAACAACCAATCAGAGCACGGAGGCGGGTTTTAGCGCTGTCAATGAACCTTATGTACTCGCTGCTGAATGTGCCAATAGTGGAAAAACAATTTAGCGTCCGAGGAAACTGACGGGCTCCGTTGTGTGTAGCGTATTAGAGGAAAAGAGGGAGGGTGTGAGCAGTGTGTACACAAGCATGATTGACAGAGTCAAGACACTCCTCCTGGTTCTGATTGGTTGTTTCTGACTGGGAGCAGTGTATTTCTGCAGATGGCAAAAGCACAACATTGGAACAAAGGAGCTTGATTTTTGTTTTCTGATTATCTGTATCATGTTTTTTTTTGTTCTGTTTTTTACAAATATGTTAAATAATAATAATAATATTACATCCTAACTTTAAAAGTTCTTCACAAAACTAACCTTGTTGACATTTTCACACGTTTTAAACTCATGGTGAAGTTTTTCTTTCCAGATTATCCCTGGAGGTTTCCAAACTCTACGACCGGCTCCAACGTCATCAAGTGGCTCTATGTGCCAGACTTCCAAATGAAGCCCAATCCATATTTCCTCGTCTGTAAGTGAAGTGAGAAATAAGTTTAAATTAGAAACCTCAGAGTGAAAATAGCTGTATTGGCATTTGAGTCCTTTGGAAAACCTGGAAAACTCTTTATTCAGAAGATTTCATGAAAACAACCAGCTTAGAGGAAAACGTAAATATACCGAGGGAAGAAACTGTAACTCTGGAGCAGACAAATTGAAATTCAATAAACCCGTATGGATTTATTCAGATATTTTCCCTCTGCTGTCCCTGCAGACGACTTCATGCTGCTGCTGTGCGCCTCTCTGCAGAGGCAGATCTTTGAAGACGAAAACAAGGCCGCGGTGCGCATCATGGCCGGAGACAACGTGGAGATCTGCAGAGACCTGGACGCCGCGTCCTTCAGCGTCCACAACCCCGTCCCCGACTTCATCCACTGCAGGTTCCTTCAAAATGGTGGCTTTGGACAGAAACACCGACCCAAAGGAGAAGTCCTGCGGTTATTTTGGTGCCATTGCTTGGCAGTCATTAGCACAGAGGGAAACTGAAATGGAGAGGAAGTGAAGCAGACAGAGTAATTGATGCATAACGGTATCAGATGTCGACAATAAAGTCAAACATAATGCGCTCCATGCAAGTGAAGCTCATCAGAAGCATTCAGCGGAGGACTGGTGGTGTCGGAGTTTATTTAGAGCAGCAGGAAGTAGTTTTATTAGCCAGATATTAAACCAGCTGCAGTCTGAGACGTTAAAATGGATTCCAGGAGACGATTCAGTTTGAAAGAATGTTCGTTAGTCACATCACTTTTTATCTAAAACATCAAATTTACTGAGGAAGAGATTTAACAAAAAACTGGAAATATGGAGAATTTATGAAAAATTAACGTTTAATTTCCCAGGTTGATTTTAGTGTAGAGGATTTCAAAATAAGAGTCGTATTAGGAAACATGGAGGGAATTCATCCATCCATCCATCCATCCATCCATCTTGTCTAAATATAAAATACTTCAGCGGTTCTTCTTCTCATGCATAAACATATATTCTCTTCTGGCTTCATCCTATTTCCAGATTAAGGTCCAGATTAAGGTCCAGATTTCCGACACAGTAAAACGTGAGCAGTGGGTTTTTAAAGGCAGAGGAACGACAGCGATAGCATCCTGACCCGTCCACAGCCATCGATTATGTGCTCTTCACATTCCACTGTTTTGATGCGCAAAGTGGACAAGTGTTTTATTAACGCACTCTGTGTCCATCAACAAGCCCTAGTAGAAAAACGAAAAGCTGCACAGCCGTCTGTCCGAGCCGCAGCAGCTCTGCACTTATTCCATCGTTTCCCTCCAGGATCAAATTACGGATCTAGGGCGCGGGTCGGAGAAATCCATATTCCACAAAAACACTCTGTCCGTCACTCTGCGACTCAGACGCTTTCGCCCTGTACTCTAACTCAATAAATAGCTTTTAAGTATGGAAAAGGTATTTTCTCCCTCTGATGAAGGAGGACACTCATTCAGCCCATCAACGTGTCGTCCGAGCCAAACCCACTTCATCAGCGCCTGCGCTGCTGCTGTTGTGATCCCGCGCGCGCCGGGTTAATGAACGGCGCGTCCCACGTTTTCACGTTAATGGACAGGAGGGACGGATGCTTTCACAGGGTTTTAACATGTGAGAGCAGAGAGAGAAAACATGGAGGAGCGTACCTGAGCTGAGCAACAGCGTCAGGTTACAGATCTGATTCACATCCATCCATCAGACGCTTATCGGCGCTCTGACGTCACGAAATGCGCTAACGGTGATTCATGAGCCGCACAAAGCGGCAGGACGGGCATAAATGTTGGCAGAGTGGGGTAATAACTAGTTACATTTACTTTAACTGGTTTTGAAAAAATTTACTTATAGGCGTATTTTACTTTTACTTTAGTAATTATATTTTAAAGTACTTCTACTCTTATTTGAGTAAATATTCTGAATTTTCTACCCACTGAATGAAAAACAAACATGTTTCAACCAAACATTCGCCAGACTCAGACCTGCAGGTTTTGATTAAGTTTTTTACTGAAAGAAACAGATTTGGAAAATGTTTCTTTGGTCTGATTTTGTTATGTATATTAATTGTTTTAATTTTGGTCTTTAAAATAACAACATTTCCACATAGATTTAGATTTTGTTTTGATTTTATTCTCAGTACTTGAGTTGCCTTTTTACCAAATACTTTTGTACTTGAGTCATTTCTTCTATTATTTATTTGTACTATAGTAATTTTATTTTAAAGTATTTGTACCCTTACCTGAGTAAAATTTCTGGATTTTCTACCCACTGAATAAAAAAGAAACATGTTTTAACCAAAAATTCACCAGACACACACCTGCAGTTTTTGTTAAAGTTTCATAAATTTCTTATTGAAAGAAACTGATTTGGAAACATGTATTTTTAGCTTTTTATTATTTTAATTTTGGTCTTTAAAATACCAACATTTCCACATTTATATTTTATTTCAATTTGATGCTCAGTACTTGAGTCGCCTTTTTACCAAATATTTTTTTACTTTAGTAATTTCTTGGACTTCTACTATTTGGTTTTACACACTTGCAGTTTTTGCTAAAGTTTCCTAAGTTTTTTATTTAAAGAAGCAGATTTAGAAAATTTTCTTTTGCCTGATTTTGTTATTTTTGACACTTATGTAAATTATTGCCATTTTCATCCTTAAAATACCCAAATTTCCGCTTTATATTAGCAACTTATATTAGCTGTCAATATAAGTTTGATTGCTTTATATTAGCAACCAAAGTCTAGAAAATAACTTTGGAAAACTTCCAAAAACCTGAATGTGTTTAAATCAACACCGGCTTTAAAAAAATCGGCTTATTGGAAGCAGCTATTAAATAATTTCTTACCTTCAGTGGTTCTTAAATATCCTGTCCAGGCCTAACACAGAAGCTCAACAGACTCAAAACAAAAGTAGATCCAATCAGATTCACAAGTAGTTTTTGTTTTTTCCTTCTGCAGGTCGTACCTTGACATGCTAAAGGTCATCATGTTCAGCTACCTGTTCTGGTTCGTCCTCACCATCATCTTCATCACCGGCACCACCCGGATCAGCGTCTTCTGCATGGGTTACCTGGTGGCCTGCTTCTACTTCCTGCTGTTCGGCGGTGACCTGTTGCTGAAACCAATCAAGAAGATCCTCCACTACTGGGACTTCCTGATTGCCTATAACATCTTTGTAATCACAATGAAGAACATTTTGTCAGTATGTAAACTTACTAATTGACACGTAAACAATGGTTCAAATGGTCATGACTTTTATAAAGTTCTGTATTGATTAAAGAAGGTTTTGTTGTAGATCCTGGCGTGTGGCTACATCAACACTCTGGTGAAGAACCAATGCTGGTTGATCCAGTTGTTCAGTCTGGCCTGCACCATCAAAGGTTACCACATAGAAACCATACCGTCCAGCCAAGGTGAGTAAATGTCATTAAATGTGCTCCGAAAATATTACCTGACAGATTTCTGCATAAAATTTAAGATATTAGCACAGCTAGCATTTTAGCACACTCTGCCTTAGTCTGCTAATTGTTTATAATAATAAACATCGTCCTATTGAAATTCATCCAATGTATCCTTTTAAACCTAAAATTAGAATCTAAATATTAAAGCTGCGGAGCAGCGTCGTGCGGCCCTCGCAGCCAAGCGCCGCTCCGGCCTATCAGCCACCGCGGGGGTTCCAGCATCGCAGCCTGCTCCCCACCGCAGAAGCTCTCACGCAGTTTCCGCGCCCGTCCACCAGGCGGTACGCACC
>CAEFZY010013693.1:0-31613 GCA_903066815.1 Brachyrhaphis roseni
AATTTGGTGTAACTTGGTGCCGATTAAGTAGTTCTATGTTGCAAAAAGTTGGTGACTGTTGCTTTATATCTATCAACATTTTTGTCATTTCTTTTTTGAGGTTTGTTAAGTAGATCATTACTTGCTTGTTACAAAACAACTGTGATTCTTAAAGGAGAAAGACTAAATGAAATCATTCTAGATGTGAAAGTGTGTTATCGTGTCAGCTAAAGGATAGAAGTGACCTTTGACTTTACAGCAGCAATAGAAACGTAAGCAGCTCTGTGCCTTTCTGTGTACACTTTTAGATGTATTTTAACTTCTTGGGCATGATCATGTTCAAGGGATTTTTATATTAATACCCCCTGTGAACCAGTGGAAGAGCACAGTTTATCAACTAAAAGTCCATTAAATCTAAAATCCACCTTTTGAGAATCAAACTAAGGTTAAACTATTTTAACTAAAATCTTTTAGTTAAAACATGGAGTTGAATTTTATTAAAACCAGAGATGACAATAAATTAAAGCCAAGTGTGACATATTTCCATTCCAGATGCTTAAGAATCAAGTTCTTTTAGTGTTGCCTCCTCCACCTGTTAATCAGGTCTGTCAGTAAACTGTATTTTGCTGTAAGTGAACGTCTCATTTTTCAAAATTTTTACACATACCCACTTTTCAGAGTCTTTCAAAATTAAAGATGCTAAATTGTTTCCTGTTATGTATCATTAGATTTAGAGACCTAAAAAAGCACATCATATTCCCAGGTTTTAAGAACTTCCTGTTTTTTAAGGAGCAACTAAATCTAAAATAATCTTACTTAAATAAATAAACTGATTTATTTAAGTGAAATTTTAGCAGCTAGCTGACATATACATATATATAGTCTGGTCCTTACGTTTTGTTGTTCAGGAAAAAGCCTGTACATCCGGTAGAGCTACAGGAAAGAGCTGAATGTCTCTCTGTTTACGACTCGGTGCTCATTCCTCTAAGACACATAAAAGCAGCTACAAAATCAGCTAGAAGAAAATCAGGGTCTCAATTCGAGCCATTTAAAATGCAACTCAGAATATTTTTAGGATTTTGAATGTTAGACAGAGGAAGGCATTTTCTCGAGTTCAGCTTTATAGTTCAGCAATTATAAAGCCTAAAAGAAATCCACAGAAAGGTGTAACATGCAAAAGGGCTTTTCCAAAACAATATCGGCAAAAAAAACACCAAGCTAAATTGCGTGTACGAAATTGATTCAATGCAGGTAATTTGTGCTCATTATGTCTCTTTATGACTGTGAAAGAAAATAGATTTTGAAAATTACACATTAGTAATTTGCAAACAAGCCCTGGTTCAAGCCTGTAGTTTGAGGAGATTTTCATTATTTCTTCTTTTTTCATCTGACTGTTTTAAGATGACATTTAAATCTGTTGGCTGCTGATAAATCTTCAAACTGTCCTCTGATCAGTTTAATGCCAGCAGCTTCCAAAGGTTTTTATAGAATGTCAGACACACAAATATTCATGAACATTTGAAGATGTGTTTTATGCACATAAAACAGAATCTGTATATACATTTATGATGTTGTGTGGTTGCTACAGTTTACTGATAATTGTTTTCTCTTTGCTATTAAATATATTACAGAAATAAAATTAAAACAACTCACCTCATAGAGTGTAGTGAGTACACATCTGTGTAAATCATTATAATAATCTTTATTTAAGCTAAATGTTTAAAGGCAGATTTGTCCCTTTTTTTGCAGCACGTTTTGCATATGATTCAGAGGAAACTATCTGAATTAAAGAGAGTCTTATTTTAACGCTGTGTGTCCTGTATTTCAAGGTAAAGTATCAATGGTGTATAACAACAGACTCTACCAAACTGACCTGAATCTTATAAGTGATAAAGTTTAGAGATAAAAGATGTTACTAAGGTTACATGAGTGAAAAACTTTCATGATGGAACCCTGTACATCGTCCAACAACAGTTCGATGTCTTTGGTAAAGTCTTTTATTTTGACAAAGTGCTTCCTGTGTTTCAGGGGAAGCCGTATGTGTTCGACAGAGTTTTTCCTCCAAGCACTGAACAGATTCAGGTTTATGACACCTGTGCTAAACAGATTGTCAAAGGTGAGGCTGATCCCAACCTGTATATAGACATTATGATGGTAAACATTATGAACATTTCTTTTGTTTTAAAGGGAAACTAGATAATAAAATGTAGTGTTTTATTGCGTTGTTTAATTTTTGTGGCGTTAAATTAATAGTTTGTATCTTTATTTGGTGTTTCAGACGTGTTGGGAGGATACAATGGAACCATCTTTGCTTACGGTCAGACGTCGTCAGGAAAGACTCACACCATGGAGGTCAGTGTGTTGTTGGGTGAGAAACAGATCGTGTTTGTTTGTCTTTGTAAACATTATTTTGTTGTTTAGGGGAACCTGCACGACCCCCATATGATGGGGATCATCCCCAGGATCTCCAGAGACATCTTTGACCACATCTACTCCATGGACGAGAACCTGGAGTTCCACATCAAGGTGATCCAAATAACATGAAAACACCTTAGAAAAATCTGTATGACCTCAGTACAGCTGCGTACTTCTGTTTCCAATCATGTGTCTATATGTTATGATCCTCTCTGTCTGCAGGTCTCCTACTTTGAGATTTATCTGGATAAAATCCGAGACTTGCTGGACGGTGAGACATTTCAGATGTTTCATTTTTTTAAGGTCCAAGAACTTGTTAACATTTACTGACCAAAGTTTCATGTTTCAGTGTCAAAAACCAACCTGGCTGTTCATGAGGATAAAAACAGGGTTCCCTATGTCAAGGTACCTCAGTCCCATGTCGCTGTATATACTTGTTCAGTCTTTTTATAATCACTTCAATCCATTTACCTTGAAAACTGAGGTCTGTAGAGTCCTTGCTGACGCTCTTTAGTTTCTAACGAGACATTGCATTGGGGTTAATTTCCTGACATACCAAAAACTTGCATCTGTCGCAAATGTTTATTTTTTTTAATAATCTTTCAATAGAATAATGAACTTATTTTTTTAGGAATGACTTTCAAACCTTTCCAGATTGATGCTAATGTAATTGTGTGTACTTTTACCTTTTAGCATTGTGTTAACCCACAACAGTACAGTCTGCAATGATGAAGATGTAAACAATGGCAGCTGGCAGCCAAAATTTCTGCTTACACAGATGTTCTCACACTGATGATGATGATGATGATGCATTTTCTCACTTAGTTACTTAAAAAGAAGCAAGGGGGGTGTTCAGTAGTTGAAACTTTTTCCTGTGACTGCATATTAGTTTGCAAATTTGTACAACTGTAATATATGGTTGAATATTGTTTAATTGCAGAGAATAGAGTTATTGTATTTAAAGGTTTCCATGGTCTTGTCAGGGCTGCACTGAGCGTTTTGTGTCGAGTCCTGAGGAGGTGATGGATGTGATCGATGAAGGAAAAGCTAACAGACATGTCGCTGTCACCAGTAAGTCTTTCACCGCATCTGATATTACTGAAGCATTATTACCACCACTCCACCACCTCAGCTACAAGCTTTCTTAGAGTCAGAACAGAATCGTTTCTGGTGTTTGTGTCTCTTCAGTCTTCAGTATGAGTATCAAAACTCATGGCTGAGCTGTTCCTGTTGTATTTCCAGCTGACATTTCTGTTCTTCACCTGTCTTCCTCCTGCAGACATGAATGAGCACAGTTCTCGCAGCCACAGCATTTTCCTGATCAACATCAAGCAGGAAAACGTGGAGACGGAGATGAAACTGTCTGGGAAGCTTTATCTGGTCGACCTGGCAGGCAGCGAGAAGGTCTGACTTCTTCAGTGTTTTAGAATTCAAATATTAACAAAAGACAGCTCTAAAAATATTAAGAGATTCAACGATCTATTATCAGAGCGCACGATATTCTTTAATCTGACACGTTTACTTTTTAGGATTTTTTTTTTAATCCATTTCCCTTTCTGACATTTTGATGCTTTATGCAGGTCAGTAAAACTGGAGCTGAAGGTTCTGTGTTGGATGAAGCGAAGAACATCAACAAGTCTCTGTCTGCTCTTGGGAACGTCATCGCCGCACTCAGTGAAGGAACGGTGAGAAAAAAAATCACATTACGCAGGTCAGAGAATACAGTTATACAGATCAAGTACACAGAGAGAAATAGGCAGACGGATTTAAATGCTGGCGTATGAGGAAAAGGGAAGAAGTTAGCAAAAACCAAAAGTAGGCGACACAGAGGTTAGTACAGTAACTGTAAACAAAAAAAAAACTGTTAACATTAATAACTTAGTTATGAGTTATTAATGTCTCTTCATTGTGATTGATCCTCACAATAAAGGTACACTTCACTTAATTTGTTACCACCTTCGTTGTACCTCTTAAGCATGACTTTCAATGTTAGGATTAGTTCAGACAGATTTCTCAAAGAAAACTTGAACATGTTGACCCTGTTTTATACTGAAAGAGTCAGTGTTTCAGACTTTAAAACAAATGTATCCTTCAGTTCTTGATAAGAATTTAGGTCACTGAAACAAAAAAATGTTTCTAGATCCTCCTGGCATCAACATGACAGAAAGGAACCAGATAACGAACCTTCACAGTGTATTATGTATCTAAATGTAGAAAACCCACGTCCCGTACCGAGACAGCAAGATGACCAGGATCCTGCAGGACTCTCTGGGAGGAAACTGTCGGACCACCATCATCATCTGCTGCTCTCCATCTGTTTACAACGAGGCCGAGAGCAAGTCCACCCTCATGTTCGGTCAGAGGTAGAGTTCACAGGTTTCCACGTTAGTGTTCAGGACAAACAGTCTGTTAGTAGCTTTGAGGGATCAGTTTCAGATCTGAGCAGCATGTGAATACAAAACCTGTGTTTCTTTGTGTTACATTTGTCCTGTTTGATTTCATGTTTCAGGGCTAAAACCATAAAGAACACGGTTTCTGTCAACCTTGAGCTGACCGCCGAGGAGTGGAAGAAAAAGTACGAGAAGGAAAAAGAAAAGAACAGAAGTCTGAGCATCATGATCCAGAAACTGGAGAATGAGCTGAAGCGCTGGAGGAAAGGTGAGGAAAATTTCAAGTTTAAAAAAGGCTGCTGCTGATAATTACTCCAAGTTAATCATGTTGCAATGATGAAGATGTAAACAATGGCTGGTTATAAACTCTTTCTGTGAATCAGGGAGCGTTTAACTTTGCCTCCACAGATGCTGAAAGCCGAGGTTTTGTGCTGAATTTGAATAATTTGATTAACATTTCCACAAGATTGGATGTTTTTATTTGTGTATTTGAATATATAATCTGTTCATATTCAACATGAGATTGAATGTTTTCAAATAAAACAAAAATAAACAGTTTACAAAAAATCTGAGCTATCAAGCAGTTGAATCCAGAAAATCACTGCACAAAAAACTGGGAATATAAAAAACGACTAAGAAATGTTACAAACCTCTGTATTATGATGTATTTATTCCCTTATTGTGCAAGTTACTCCAAAAACCTGCTACATCTCTAATGGGAGGTAATCTGTGTTCAGTTTTCATTCAGCCCTGCAGTGAAAACATTTCCAGGAAAATGTTCCTGCAGTGGAAACGCCCCTTTAAAGTCATTCCTGCACTGTGTTAACACGCCACCTGCTGGATTTCTTTAAAATTAAAAGTATTAAAATTGATTACCATTATAGATTTCTGCATTATTTATTAATTAAGATAATGTTCATCAACTTCAACTCAAGTGTAAGAGCTGCAAATGCTAATCTTAGAAACTGTTGACTCTGTTTTCATACTAATTGTGATAAAAGGAAAACTCTTCAGAGCTAAGAAGGAAAGTGTTGATTTATTTTCTTAATAACAGAGTATATTCAGTGACTCAGTGGCCATTTTTGAAATTTTAAATTAGCTTAAATTTTTTTTCATATTTAGATATATCTTTTATTTTTTAGTTCAGGTCAAAAGCTAAAACCATCATTATTTTTGGTTCCCTGACTCCCCCTCAGTAAAACTCAAGCCGCTGGGGGATTTCTGACTCTTTCTGATTCTCTCCAGGTGAGTCTGTACCTGTGGAGGAGCAGCTGAGCAACAGAAGTAAGAAGATCAGCACTGAGACGCCAGCAGTGATCGAGAGCTTAGCCCCGCCCACCGCGCCTCTCTTAGAGGAGGAGAAGGCGCAGTACGAGACGCTCATCACCAACCTCTACCAGCAGCTGGACGACAAGGTGAGTCTCACCTGCACCTGCAGCAGGATGACGACGATGAAGACGAGTTCAGAACCGAAACCGTAAAACTGCTGACTCGTGTTTCAGGATGATGAGATCAACCTGCACAGTCAGACGTCTGAGAAGCTCGAGCAGCAGCTGATAGAGCAGGATGAGGTGAGTTCCCATGATGTAATGTTCCCATTCTCCTCCGCACCCCTTCTAACGTTCTGCTCCCACAGCTGCTGCTGTCCAGGAGCCAGGACTACGAGCGTCTGCAGGAGGAGCTGAGCCGGCTGCAGAGGGACAGCGATTCGGCCAAAGAGGAGGTGAAGGAGGTGCTGCAGGCGCTGGAGGAGCTGGCCGTCAACTATGACCACAAGAGCCAGGAGGTGGAGAGCAAGACGCGCTGCAACGAGCAGCTGAACGAGGAGCTGGCACACAAAACGGTGAGTCCACAAACTGAAGGCTTGTGTTGGCTGGTAGTTTCAATGAGCTCCAAGTCTTTCAGGTTGAAATTCCTAAAACTACTCATGTAATATTTGCACTTCAAACGTTTAAGCAGCCCAGTAGGTTGATGTTGGTTGTTGTTCCACAATGTTCTGTGGTTCCAGGCGGGTCTGGAGGCCGTTCACAGGGAGTTGTCCACCATGCAGGAGCTCAGCACTCACCACAAGAAGAGATCTGCAGAGATCCTCAATCTGCTGATCAGAGACCTCAGTGAGATCGGCAGCGTCCTCGGAACCACTGAGCTCAAAGCTGTGAGACCCTCCTGCTCCTCTTCAGGCAGACATCCAGTTTACAGCTCACCGGTCAGGCAGCCTGACAGACTGCTTCCTGCATGTTTTAATGTTTTCTCAGATGGCTGAGATGAGCGGCGTGATGGAGGAGGAGTTCACCACGGCTCGTCTCTACATCAGCAAGATGAAGTCTGAGGTCAAGTCTCTGGTGAACCGCAGCAAACAGCTGGAGGTCAGCCTGACGGAGAACACCGGCAAGATGGAGGTCAACGAGAAGGAGCTGAGCGCCTGCCAGCTGCTCGTCTCTCAGGTAACACACACCTGGTTAAAGAAAGCTTCACGATCCCTGTCATAGCAACATGATGACCACAGACACACCAGAATTAAAAACAAAACTCCACTTTGAGTAATACTCTTACTTCACAGGAGATTTTATTATTTGCTCTTTATTGTTTTGTTTTTATCTCTTGTCTTAATTCATTATTGCATTGTATTAATTGTTATAGCTTTCGACAGTATTATTGTCATTTTGCCTTATTTTGTAAACTTATAATGAATGTATTTAGCTGTAAGAGACAACAGAATGTAACTATGGGAAAGTTTCACTATTTGTTGTTAGAAATAAATAAAAACTAAGTTAAAAGAAGACTAAAACAGAACAGCCTACAGTATTATCTGCAGAAGGTCTTGCTCTCGCTTGCAGCCTGAGGGAACCACAGAACATGCTGTTCCCTTTTAAGTAGCATCTTATTTCTCTGTGCTTCCTCTGACTTTACTTGCAACATCTCTGTTACTTTAAATAGTTAACTTTGAATCGTCCAATTCCAGTCAACAATTGATTTCTTAGTGCATGTTTAATTATTCCCCTTTAGGACAAAGCTGCTTTTCCTGGCATGATAATAATAATAATAATAAAAAAAAAACTGTGGACTTTTTAAATAAGTTATTTCTCAGAACAAACTTTTACCTTTGAGGAAGTTAAAGATTTAATGTGGAATCAGCAGAGCTGCTGCAGGGACTCAAACTGTGTGAATGAGTAATACACATTAGAGAGATGTTTGCTTATGAATCATTTCACAAGTGTGTGTGACCGGAAAACAGCAAAGCGTTGCCGCCCTGGCAGACCACCCTGACAGGGTGGGCGTTTGTTGTTTTTCAGGTTGTTGTTGTTTACGTTGTTGTTGTTGTTTTTGCAGCTTCAGGCCAAGTTGGAATCCCTGTCTGCCGACCTGCAGAGGATGGAGCAGAAGAAGAGGCAGCTGGAGGAGAGTCAGGATGCTCTGATGGAGGAAGTTGCTAAGCTACACGCTCAGGGTCAGGGTCATCACCATGTTTACAGGAGGTCCTGCTCTGTGATTGGACAAGAGATGACCAAGCCGAAACTGTTCTGTGTGTTTTCAGGTCAGATGCATGAGGTGACGGTGATGGACAAAGAGAAGGAACACATGAGCAGACTAAAGGATGCTGTGGAGATGAAGGTAAAGACTCTGAGATTGTTGAAGCTTCCTCAGAATTTCTAACGATCTGCAAGAGACGACCGGACAGAGATAAAGGAAACGGCTTCATTCATTTCTCTTCAAAAACTCAGTTTGATCTCAGTTATCAATATTTTTACTTTAATTAGTCAGTGATTGTGTTTCTTATTTGTAATCATCATTGACACAAATTTCCAGCTGGTTTCCTTAAACATTTAATTGAGCCAATTTCCGAGTTTAAGAGTGAGATTATTTTCTCACTTTCTTTTGTAGAAAAAGAAATTACAAATGATAAAATATTTTCAAAAAGTTGCTTTTATTTTAATCATCTCTTCTGTGAGTTGTTAAGCAGGGTATTAAGGCCAGGCTATGACAAGTTCTGTTTAATTGTGAGAAAATAATCATTATATTAGTAGAATAAAGTTGCAAATTTACCAAAAATAACTTTTTAAAATACGATGAAAAAAGTAGTTTTATGAAAAAAAAGTTTTGATACGAGATATCTGATGTAATCAGTTTGCATGACTGTAACGTCTTGCTGTTTTTGATAATCTGATGTTAATGTGTTAAAATATTGAGTGTTTCTATTAGGCATCAAGTATTAGAAGTAAATCTTATACCAAGTTATAACTTCACAAGATGCTCAACATTCCTCATTTTAATTTTTTATAGTTTTCTGTGTTCTCATAAAATTACTTCATTCTCCTAATATTATAATTTTATTCTGGTAATTAAAGAAAGTCTCCTCCTAATATTACATTGCATAATTTTACATAAATTCAAAATTCAAATTAACAGGAGCTGTAAAACACACTTGTCAAACAAGATGGTGGGCTGACATCACTCTGAACTATGGAAACACAAGAAAAGAAATCCAGATTTTCCAAAAATAAAGTTTTCAAAAACCAAAAACTTAATTATTGGATAAGATTGATTACCGTCCAGCAATATGTGACACGTTTAACCAGGAAACCTGCTGCTGCTGCTGCTTTGTGCTCTGCAGAGAACATTGGAGGAGCAGATGGAGAACCACAGGGAGGTTCACCAGAAACAGCTGAGCCGACTCCGCGACGAGATCGAGCAGAAGCAGAGAGACAACGACCTGCTCAAAGAGTACCGACTGTTTTTACCGTTATTAGTTATCACTTTAACCAAATTATAACTTCTGAGTGATGAAGTATACTTTTATATAACAGAAGGTTATGTGTTTATTGCTCAGTGTGAGTCAGGCTCTGCAGCTGGAGAACAGAAAACTTCAGTCTGACTTTGACAAACTCCGAGCCGAGGACCAAAACAAGGAGCAAAGACTCCAGAAACTACAGTAAGTTTGTCCCTCTTTGCTTCCTGTACCAGGAGTTTGTTTGGTATTCTATGAGTTGAGAGTTACTGTTTGTTTACTTCCACCTGCTTGCATTCAGGCACATGGAGGGACAGATCCAACTTAGATTAAATTGAAGCAGTTCAGTGTTAACTCTCCAGCTGTCTGATTTAATTTCAGGTTTCTGAATGAGAAGAGAGAACAAGCCAAGGAGGATCTGAAGGGCTTGGAGGAAACTGTGGTATGAGTTTAATTAGTCATCATTAATTTAGCTGCATTTTCAGCTGAAACATGTTGAGGATCAGTGATCTGTAAATGACTCTGCTTCTGTTTCACAGACCAAAGAGCTGCAGACTCTGACCAACCTTCGGATCCAGTTCATACAAGACATCACGTCTCGAGTCAAGAACGTAAGAACAAACAAAGCAGGTTGCTCAGGTTCTGATTGTTTAACAGTAATCATGTGATTCCATAAATGCTATTACAGATAGGTCAATTGTTTCATATTTATTCTATTTAAAACATAGAAATGATTCCACACTTGTTTTTCCACATTAACTGTTTAATGAACCTACAGATGATTTTTTTCAGAAACTTCTTTTTCCCTCCGTGTTGAACAGAGCTCAGAGAACGACAACGACGAGGCCGGCGGCAGTTTGGCTCAGAGACAGAGGATCATCTTCTTAGAGAACAACCTGGAGCAGCTCAGCAGAGTCCACAAACAGGTGGGACATCACCGCACAGCAGTGATCGGTTTGATGCTTTTTTTTATTTTTTCTGTATGGAACGATTTCAATAATTATCAGTGGATAGCTTCAAATTAAAAATCCTATTCTAAGGTAGCTTCTGAGTCAAAACAGACTGAAACACTACATTCAAAATAAACACTATTATTATTTAAGGAAATTAATTTTTAAAAGTTTCAATAAAGTTCCTTAACATTGTGTTAAATACATAAATAACAAAAAGAATACACTTTCTTAACTAGCAGTACATTAATGTACAAACAAATCTGCAGGATTCAAATACGTTTGAGTATAAGAATTATTTTTTTCTTGTAAAGTGCCTTTATAAATAAAGTGAATTGAATTAAAGCTCTATATCTGTGACGAAGAGTCGCATCTGTTTCATCAGTTTCATAACAAACTGTAGCAGATTAAATTTAAGTCTGCGTCTTGTCAGCTGGTGCGGGATAACGCAGACCTGCGCTGCGAGCTGCCCAAGCTGGACCGGCGGCTGCGTGCCACCGCAGAGCGAGTCAGAGTGCTGGAAACGGCCCTGAAGAATGCCAAGGAGTCGGCTCTGAGGGACCGCAAACGGTACCAGCAGGAGGTGGACCGGATCAAAGAGGCCGTCCGGTCCAAGAACATCTCCAGGAGGGGGCACTCTGCTCAGATTGGTGAGAACCGCAGCCTACAGAAAACTGAATCAGTAATCTGAAGAGTGTGATTTCAACTCACTCACATGGTTCCTGCGTCCATACAGCCAAGCCAATCAGAGCCGGGCACCAGTACCATCACTCATCCTCCTCCCCATCTATTAAACCGACCATCAGAGGAGGGGGCGTGGCCTCCAGTCCTCGCCATCACTCCTCCCGACATCAAGCAGCTCAACAGCAACAACAGCTTCAGCACCCACAGTGAAACCACAAGGGGCTCCAGGTCAGTAACAGATGGTTACTATAGCTTGACCCAATCAGGACTGATGGCTTGGCTTTCAGTCAAGCCTAAAATTAATATGAAGAAAAATGAGGAATTAATTGGACTGTAATTACTCCAAATAATATTATTTCTTCCCCTTTTATTTAGTTTTGCTTTAAAAATGTATGACTTTCTGTCTTTACAGATAACAGCCCGACTCTGGATCAGATTTTTTATTGTTTGTTTCTGAACATCTTTACTCAACTCTCCTGTCTTCACCATTCTGCCTTTACTGGAAACACTCATTTCCTCAACTTTCCTCTTTAACAGCCAATAATAGTTTGATTTGTTCTCTGAATCAGATCTCCTTCTGTCAGACAAACAGAGCTGTTTGTTTTAGTTGTTGTGACTCTGATCCATTCATTTAATTCAACTTTTCTTTCTGCAGTATTAAAACCTGAACTTTAGAAGACAGTACCCTAAAGCTTCTGCTGCTGTCTTTTCTTAAGTATAACCCAAGTAATGCACATTGATGCATCGCAGTGCTATACTAGAAGAATTATCTTTAATCAACTTTGAACTGTTAGACACTTTCCTGACAAAATTGAGAAAACAGAGTATTTTCACCTCAGGTTTGATTTTTTTGTATTTGTCTTGATTGAAAAACAATATTAGAAATGACATTTTAGGGATTTTTGAACCAGTCTTTGTTCAAAACAGCTAATAATAATAATAATAGTAATAATAATAATAAATAATAATGCTTTTAAATTGCAATCTAATTAAACACTTTGCCTAGTCATCTGATTTTAATTGTGTTTACACTATATAAACCTTTTCGGGAAAAAAAATACCTCAAATAATTTCACTATTTGCACATCATTGCTTTATGAGTTTACAATGCTATAATAATTGTTTTTTTAATCATTTTTGCTGCCCTGTCTTGAGTTTCAATTGTCCTTTTTTTGAATGTTTAAACTTACCAGTCCAAGTGTTGCCTTTTTCAACATTTTATATTTTATTACTGGACATTTTTGATACTTTTTTATATTAATTTTTAATTTCATTGTTATTGCTGGAGAATTGCTCAGCTGCTCCTGACAGTTTCTACAAACATTACGTTTCTACAAACATTACGTTTCTACAAACATTACGTTTCTTTCAGAGAGAATACAGTAAACGAAATTCACCAAAGCGCATCATGAGCTGGATAGTGTCTGTTAGACCCGTGGTGTGTTCATGTCTGTGGGATTCAGATGTTATGGAAGTGTTGTACTGTATTTGCTATTTCTGGTATTTGTAGTCACAGTCACTGATTTTCAATGATTGTATTTATTTCACTAACATAACTGAACTATGTCTATTCTACTGTAATTATTGAATATTACTGCATCATGGTATTATTATATTAATTTTTTTTCCCCCTGTAATGTTTAATCATTTAATGTTTAGTCATTTTTTATATTTATTTTTATCTATGTATTGTACTGTATTTTCAATTAATTTTTAGATTTGTATTTTGCTTACTATATTTATTTTACTGAATTTTTACTGTTTTTGTTTTTTTTGGCAGTTTTTCATTGCAGGCCTATTTTAAACTAATAGCTGATATTTCTATTATAGATGTCAAATCATTATTTTTCCTCCAGTGTTTAAAGCACAATTTTCTGGCCTCTTCAATTACAAAAATAAAGTGTTACTGATGTCAAAAATGTTTCCTCTAAATGTTCTTTATTGGATAAAAACCCAGTAGAGACACAAGTTTCTCTTCAAATCAGATTTTTCCAATTTGATAGATGTGTTGAGTCCAAAAAAGCACAAGTTGTGATATTTATTATTTTTCATCGGACAGCAGGTCTGAAGGGAGATTAGACAGCAACATGTTATTATATACAACTATCTGTTTAATAAATTCAAACATTTTTTCAAAATAAATGGTTTTTTTTGTTTTTTTTTTACCTAAATTCAGTTCAAATGAAAATAAGCAGCAGTCACATTTATTATGAAATGTTAAAATATGTGAATATTTACAGATTTATTTGATAAATTTCAGAAGTTTGTGTTTTAGAAAACAAACTATTAGATGCATTTTGATCTAACGATGTAATACATTTAATCCTTTATACACCCCAGGTACCCAAACACGGCATCAGTTGAATGATTTTCTGGTGATGAGTGAATCTGAGTCCATCAGTCTCAACTGACTTCCTGCCCGTCTCACATCCTGTCCAGGTCAAAGATCTCTCGGCTCTCGATTAGGATGAACTCCACGATCTGGTTCTGGTAAATCATGTTAACCGCCATGTTTCCTGCATCCAGCTCAGGCCACATCAGTGTTGGTCCAAACACAATACCGATACCCTGAGTGGACATCAGATTCTTCCTTGAAAATGCCAGAACTCTGAAAAAAGCAGAAGAAACATAAAGTCAGAGGGAGTATCGGGTCAAGAGTGTTGGGTCAAGAGTTCTGTTCTGGTTCAGGTGTGAGGTTTTGGTCATATATAGATCTAATGCTGTTTTATTTTTATTAATAATAGTGTCATATCTAGTTACAGATATGACACTATCTGGAGGTCCGTAGGTTTAAGTTTGTGTATAAAGAGATGATTTCCAACTGAAACATGGCGTATATTAAAGTTAATAAAACTGCATTATGCCATAATGTGGCATAAAAGAGATTTACTTTTGCAGGTGGCTGAAAAGCAGCTTCATGGTGTCATGGTTGGGCTTCGGCAGCTGCTGGATCAGTTTCTTCACAGCCTGAATTTTCTGTTTGGTTTCTTTAATCTCTGTTGAGAAACAACATCAGTGTCAGTTTACATCCGTTTGAACGTCTTCGTCAAAGCATTCATTTATTCATGTCTTAATATTTTTTATTTCAACTGCAACAATTTTCCCCATTGTTTAGCTAAAGCCAAATCGATCAGACAGATTTAGTAACCCAAAGAGAGAAAAAGATATGATTATTTTTCAGGGTTTACTCACTGACTGCCTCCACAAACTGCTGGAAGAACCTGAAGGGGAACAGCGGCTCTGGCAGCTCACGGAAAAACATCTTTAGAGCTCCTGTGATGACATGGATGTCCTCCCACTGGTTGTGATCCAGATCCAGCTCTTCCTCTGGGACAGAACAGACAAAAAGGGTTTGGTTTCTCAATCTGAGGTTTAATCTTTAGTTTAAGTCACAACATTGTAATTGGAGAAAGCAGCAGATTTTCAGTTTTGATCAAATGAAATGCATTTCCTTCAAGCACACCTTGATCAACAATGAAGCGAAGTTTCTGGATTGTGGCCAGATTTCCACTGACCCTGTAGATCCCGTCTGCGTCCAGACCTGAAAACATTGAAACAGTTCATGGACAATTAAATGATGTGTGTCCAGTCAGCAGATTAGGACACATTATTACTCTAGGTCAGCTGATTTAGATGATTAAGGTCTGACTGATGAATCAACTCTGTGTAAAAGGCAGAGCTGGCAGAAAAGAATACATCTTCCGCTGAACGTACCTCGTTTCTCAACAGCTTCTAAACAAATCCTTACAAATTTAGGAACTGTGGTTCCTTCCCGATCGCAGAGCGTCAGCAGGTGGCAACCAAATACTCGGTCTGAGATTTAAAGGAGAAAATGTTCAGGTTAAAATTCCTACATTCTGTTTCGACTTCATCTGTCAGGCAACAATAAAACAATTTATTAGTTTAGCACAGCTTCTGTTTAACTGCATTTTAAATGCAAAAACATACAAATCATATCCATCCATCCATTCATACTACATGCTTATCTGTGCAGAGCCACAAGATACATTCTACGTTTATTATGTGGATGTTTTAATTGCTCATTACAAGCATTAAAACATGGATAGATTCACTGATTGATGTTTTTTTTATAGAAATAAAAACATTTTTGATATGTTACAACCTTTGATGAGGCCTTTCTCCTGCAATGTTTTCATGGACGGACGTCTGATGATGAACTTCTTCAGTCTGTTCTTCACTCCATTCTTGTCTGCACTGTCTGAGGCGCTGTGCTTCAGCTTCGAGCTGCCACTGCCAAACATGTCTGGAAAACAATTAAATATTCAATAATAAGCTCATATTCTGTCTATATCCAAATCCAGCTGAAATGAATCAACTCAGAGGAAAAGTCACTGAAGAAATGAGTTTCGGGAAACGGAAAGGTTAAAGTTCAACTGGAAAACTGAGTTTGAGTTTAAATTTCTTTGTCATTTGGTGCACATTGTAATGCATCACTACTAAAGATATGCCGCTGTAGTTCTCCTAACTACAGCAGCATATAAGTCTTAACTGGATCAGAACAAATAACTGTTTTATTGAAAATGAAGAGTAGAATCTTCATTTTCATTGTAACAATGAAATATTATACAATGAAATTTGGGTGCAACTCTCTAGATAAAAACGTCTCACTTAAGAAAGACTGCAAATAATTACTTATATTGCACTTATCACATGATAAAAAAGTTAGCTGACAACTACAATAGACATAAAAATAAACATTTAAAATGATGTTGACGCTATGCATTACTCATGAAAAAAACAGTAATTCAAAAAGTGAATATAAAACCATCAAGAAATGGATTGTAATGTTATGTAATCTAACTTTGTTTTTTTTTTTAATTAATAAAGTCAAAAATAAACAAAACTAAATTTAGCCTCATGGGAAAAAAAAATCTCACTTTTGCAAACCATACGACCAAGTAAAGTCTGTTTGAACATTGCAAACTACTTCTTTGGAAGTAGGCACAGTTAGCAGACAGGAACTAACATAACACTTGTGAACAAGAAGTATCACATTATCATAAACTGTGTGAGCGGATGCATGTTTGGTTACAGAGAATGCTATTTCTGTCACTTGGAGAAGGATCCACAGTGGGTAGAGTAGGCACAGGTTGCAGAGTAGTAATAAGATAATATTAGTCATGTCGAAGTGAAAAGTAAAGTCACTCACATAAATGCAACTTATTATTATTTACCTTGATAAAAACAAGGTACAACAAGGTATTTGCATTCAGCAAAATTTGCAGTAAGTATTTAATAATTTTACTGTCTCCCATCTTCCAGATGTTTATTTTATTGTCTCTATAGCAATAATAGGTCAATGCACAACCCCACAAAGCTGTTGTTGATTCCAGTTTGTGTCTCTGTTCATAAACACTGTTGTATCTTATTTACAAACCCCATGTTTGTAAATCCTGACTGAATCTGACTATAATTTGATCCTAATTTTAAGCATATACATGTATTTTATACTTACTGATGGAGCGTCTGTGAACTGGATTTTTTTGCTTCATGTTGGGTGAGACGGATCCATATACAGGTAAGGAGCTGTGCCTGGACAGTAACTCTGAGCTGTTGGACCTCCGCAGAGCAAAACCTCTGCCCTCTCTCGTCTAAACCAAAAGAAAAAAATCACAGTGAGACATCACTCCAACTTTTATGCACCTAAAGGAAAACTATTTCACCAGACTGTTGGTATTTGAAGTGGTTTCTTACTGATGAGTCGACAGTTTTTCTGATGGCTTCGTGCCATTTGCTGGCGGTGGGGAAACTGTCAGCCTGGATGAGGTATTCACTTCCTGTGTTAGTTGTGATCTGGACCAGATAGAAACGTTACAATTCAGTTTTAAAGATCCACAAGCTGCTCGTTAGACAAGGCGAAGGCTCAGAGATGGTTACCTGGAAGACATTTTTCTTGCTTGACTTCTCCGCTGCCCATTCAATGACGGCCCCACAGAGCTGAACCACATCAGTTTTACCTCCTGGTTTCTAAACATGGGGAATGTTGGACACAACATGACTGATTAATGCACTTCCTGCTGAAAACAGAGCAACAAACTGATACTAAAGAACTAAGCAGATCAAGTCTCTGAGGTGGACTCTGGTGTCATGGTTGAATTTGGACAGTTCCGTACCACACCAGTTTCCTGTTTGTCTTTATACAGCAGCAGTTCATCAGTGGTCAGCACTGTCCACATCGAAGTCCAGTTCTTCCTCTGCTTCTTACCGTTGTCTGAGATCTTAGCGACATTCAGGTGTTCACCTTTCAGGTCCACCTGGGAACAATCAGAACCTTATTAGCCTCATGTGTGCAGGGCCATGAAGGCAACACTAAAAACAGATGAGATAATGAGTCAAAACCCAACACAATGAGTCTGTGTAAGAACGACACATTTACTGTGCTAATAATTCAATGCAACTGCCTTGTTAAAGTTATTTAGCACAATTATTGTATTTCTTTACAGTGTTGTGTTAAAATAGCAGTTTTGTTGAATTATTAGCAGAGTAATAACATAATGTGGCACCCTCACACAGACGCATCAATTTGTTGAAACATGTTAACCAATGTGATTTGATTAAATGGAACTGCTTTTGTAGAAAAACAAACATTTAATGCACAATTTTAACGTTACCATTGACATAAAGCATAACATGTTCAGTGCATACGGTCAATTTGTTTAACGATCAAAAATGAATACATCTTTAATCAATTTTTCAATAGTTTAAAGTTTATTTGTTCTTTGCTCAAACTTTTTTCTTTTTCTTAAACAATACTGATTCATCTATCACAGGTCAGAAAATAGATTTGCAGAATAAACTATAAAATCCAATTAAGGGGATGAACAGTTAGATTTCTTAAAGTTGCATTTTAGAGCATGTTGAATTATTTTGTACCTGGGATTCAAGTACAATCTATCTTCCTAAAAACATCATAACAGGCTTAGTGATCTGACATTAACCAAGTCTTTAACTTCATAGACATCAGTTCAAGACTCCATGTAGTTACACTCCAGATGTCCACGAACTGACCAGACTGGTTGATGGTTTACGTCATATTCTGTGTCCAGTTGTTTAAATAGAACCAAACAACACATTTTCTGTGTTGCCACATTTTATGGCAACACAGAAAATGTGTCAAAAGCAACATTTGTTTGAAGAGTGTAGTGTTTTTTAAAGTACCCAAGAGCAAAGTGTGCATCTACAAAGCTGCAGATATTCTAAGCTGCAAGCCCGAGATGTACAGATGAATCAGAGCTTATGCTTGAGGTCCTAAGTATCATTTTCCTTATATGTTACAATTTCCCAAAGCCTTGTCTTGGTCATACAATCCCAATAAAATATAAAGATCTATTCCTAACAAAATGCGAGAAAATTTGTGCGTCGTATTGCACAAGATTTAATGCCATACATTTTTTAGTATGGCATTAAATCTAAGTTGTCATGGAAATATAACAGAAAAGTGCTAAATGTTATGAAAGGGTAGCTTATGTAAATTAATGTTAAACCTTTCGACAAAGACAGCTCATTTAAGTTGTGAAGTTGTAGCCATACCATTGGTTCAAAAGCTGTTGCTACAGAAAGAACCACACCGTGCTGGGATTGATTCCTGCGATGTCGAGACAGCTGAAGAAGAAAAACATGATTTAAAACCAAAGAAAGATGGTGCAGGATAAGTTTGGTTCTGTTTGGTCTACACACAGGTTTCTGAGGAAGGTCCGCGTCCTGCAGGACCATGGACTTGGACTGGCTCAGACGGTCTCCGGAGCCCTGGGAGCTTTTTATCCTCATCTGAACCGCTCCCTGTGCTGCAGCGCTCTGCTGAGGAGTCTGAATAAGCGGCACTTGTTTAACAACATTCTGAAGGTTTGTGATTCTGAGGAGAAAAGAAGACAGGAGGTCAAGTAAAACATCTGCTTAAAATCTCTCCACTTCAGTTCACAGTAAAATTATCTTGCATTTTTGCGTATATCCTAAAATGAGGTTTAATCAAGCAAGTGTATTTGTATAGCACATTTGAGCAACAAGGCAGTTCAAAGTGTTTTCCATTATAAAATCACAAAATCAAAGAGTCACAAAAAAATTATACAGTCACCAATTTGAATACCATCATTAAAGACACCAATACACATTACATGGTAAATGTTGCATTAATTTTGGTTCAAAGGCAACTCTAAGCAGGTGGGAATTTAGTCATGATTTAAAGATCTGAAAGTTTTTGGCTCTTTTGGAATTTTCTGGAAGTTTGTTCAAGATTTGTGGTGCATAGAACCTGAATGCTGCTTTAGGACGCAACCATGATGTGTCAAAGTTTAGACATTGCTTTAAGTTCCTGTTTTATTTTGAAAATCATTCAGATGCACTTTAGTGAATGTATTTGTTGCTTTTTGTTTCCTACCTGCCCTGAACACCTGACTGTAATTAGCCTTAACCATCTCAGCTCTGTTGTAAAAACCCTTCCAGTTTTGTCCTCTGTAAGGATCTCTCTCCTCTCATTGCCTGAGGTAGGATCTGTTTCTTGGCCTTCTGTTATTTAATTGTTTGCTCCTGTATTATTCTGCACCGTCATAGGATCCCTGACTTAAGAATTTTTTTACACGTTTCATAAAAATGATTTTGTTCTTTATTCCAGTCTGATCTGACCCTCACATTTAACTTCCTCTCATTTGTTTTGTTTTGTTTTGTTTTTTGCCTCCCACTCGACTGAAAAAAGAAAAAAACAAATCTGAATGTGCAATTAAAATGATCTGAATTACAAATCCATCCCAGGTTTTTGTTTCACAATTTATCCTGTGTTTTCATGGAGCTTAAAGAAAAACATACCACTGTTTCTGGAAATGCTCCTTGTAAACATCAGACATTTAACATGAAAGACCCTCGAAACTATCTTTCTTTGGGAACATTTAGGAGCACAATGCAACATGTTCAGTACCCATCATGGTTGTTGTGCATTTATATACAAATTGAAAGTTGTAAACTACAAATGAGCTTTTCTGGATGTTTGTACCTCACTGAACATGCATTGTCATTCCCACTACACACTGTGGCTTGTATGGCTATCAGTTGTTGGTAACAAACAACTGGCAAAACCCACTCACTCTTACTTCAAAGATGTGCAACTTTATTTTTTTTTTAAAGGCACATGCAGCTACAAAACGTTCTGTGTGAATGTTTGCCAAAGTGCTAAGCTAATATTAGCTATCTGCCTCTCTGTTTTCATATGACTTGTTGATAATTTGGGTCATAACATAGTGTATAGACAAAACTTACAGAAAGATATTTTTCTCCTGCCTCAAAAACTAATTTCTTTACTTTTAATGTCCTAATTCTTAGTGACTATAATTTGGCATCTTGTTGCTCTGTGTTCAAGTTTCTCCCACATTAGTGTGGTTATAAGATTCATCTTATAGTGTCACATAGACAGGCCAGATGAGCTTAGCAATTTATTCTGTCTTTTTCTGCTCTTTCACCGTGAAAAACAACATGGTCACACCAATAAGAACTCTTGGAGAACCTTGCTATCTCAGAACTGATGCAACAAGGAAATACCCAAATGTTTAAAGACTTTTAATTCAGACTGATCATGAAGTCTGGTCTTTATTTAATGTTTTTGACCTTAAATTTCCTTTATGTCTATTTGAGTTAAAGCTGGTGAGGGAGAGTTTTAGGTTCCTGTTTTCAGCTTTGATTGCTTCACTTCACTTGCACAACACTAGTCCTTTTGTCAAAAAACTGCTGCCAACTGAGAACATTGAAAGTGTAAAATCCAAAGTACTTCAAATTTCTTGCAAAATTTCTACATACTTTAAAGAAAGCAAAAGTGTAACTGTGTGCCATCTAAATACTTTATAAATGGAGTTGCTAAAGATCTTTTATTGCTTTAAACAGAATAAGATATATTGGTGTCTTATTTTATTTTTTTTTTTAGGAGGAAGAGGCTTAGATTCTGGTAATAAACTGAACTCTGAACTAATCTTAATGTTGAAAACATGACCTGAAACATTTATTTCCTGCAGGGTCTTTGGCCATGAGAAAGTGCTAATCTCTCATGAGAAATGACCCCAGACAGCTGGTGGAAATATTGTATTGTTCAGTTAGGACAATTCCAAGGGCCCCTGACCGACAGGGGGCCTCTCACAAAAAGAATAGTTTTTTTCTTATAGAAAAAAAAATGGGGGTCCTGTGAATTACAAAATTAATCATATAATGTTTTTAAAATTGTCTTAGCAGTAAAAATTAAATGTTTCCACTTCCAGGCCAAAAAGCAGACATCCATATTTGAACTGGACACCCCCCTGGTTCTGCATGAAATGGTTCGTTCCTGCTTAACGCACTTGACTGTGTTCAGCAGCAGTCAGCACAAAAACGACTATGTAAGTTACTATGCTGCCAAGAAAAATAATAAAGTCAAATTTAGAGGAAGAAAGAGATAGAGCGAGAAAAGACCCGAGTGTCAATTTTTCTCCAAGAGAGTTGGGTAGACTGTGCGAGATTGTCAGTCATTTAGCATAGTTAGCTTAGCTACAGACTACTGTTTACCTCCATTTCACTAGCATGTAATGAATGAAGGAACGAATTTAACAACATATTCATATATTTAACTTGGCCCTGTACCTTTTATCACACTTAGCAACAGATGAGTCAGTCAGCAGCAGCTCTAGCCCCGATACCAGCATAACCTTTAACCCCTGTCCCAGTGAAAAGGTGAGCAACATTGTATTCAATGACAAGCAAGTTAGCATCATTCCAGGGAATCTTTGTGGATTTTTCCTGTCTCTCTACTCTTTACAGTTACACAACAAAAACAATTTGTTTATTACTCACAAAAATTCAGACAATCTTTATAAAATCTTCCATTAACACAGAGAGTGAATGAGGTTGATTCACAGCGATAAGACTGTCCTGGTTCTGATTGGTGGTTTTTGGTCAGATTGGTGCATTTCTTTAGACAGCAGCTCAGGGAGGAGGTGGAGGAGATTAATATTTTCACAGATTATGTTTTAAAGCAAACTGCCATGACATGGTGACAGCTTTAACAAATGTTGAAAAATAAAATATTTAAGTTATATATTTCAGATTGAACAAAATACAATAACATAGGATTTTTTGAGAAGTCTGTATTGCTTCATGTATATTTTGCACATTGCCTGTGACTTTTTCTGTTGGGGAGAGACATTTTAATAAGGTAAAACTAATAATAAAAACATTTGAAGCAACCTATTTGCATGCAGTATGTGGACTGTTGCTTGTAAAATTCACTAGCAGTGAATATTGTGCTAAAGACAAAGAAAGCAAGACAATTGCAAGCCTTTTAAATTGTGATGCTTTTGATGGGTCAGATAGACTCTTGGGGGGGGGGCACTTTTATTTTTTGCCATGGGGTCCAAGATTTCTGGTGGTGCCCCTGTTTGGCGCTATAATTCTTGCTCTGTTTTAGAAGTATCACTGGTGGCCCTCCTTTAGGAGTACTCTGAAATATACTTGAACCTCTAAAAATATACACATTTGGGTATGTATTTTGTAGAATAGCACATCAACGTCCTGGTCAGAAATGTCTCATAGATATAATATGCCGTGTGGCCGTAGTGAAAGCATGAGTCAGCCCGTATGTCACCTATCGAAAACCTGGCTTTATTTAGCAAATGGGCACCGCATACTTCTGCTTCATGCAAGCTACTGTGTTGCATTTCCAATTATGTGTCTGGTTTCAGTCTTACCAAAACCATTGACTTTCACTTGTTCACTTTAACTTCAAGCTTTTAGAGACTGATTGTTATAAAAGGCTAAAGTTTGTGTTGCAAACAGGGAGACTACATTTTATAAATTATTGTTTTTTTACATACTAGGATCAGAACTATTTGCATGGGAGCCATTTTTACATTTTCTGGTTTAGTGCAAATGCATTTCCTCCTGCTGGTTAAACAGGTGTAAGTCCATTCCACATTTCCCAAAACATTCTGATTAAATGGCATGTACACTGTCAATGTGGCCATCTTTAATTATTCTGAAAAATATGTTCCACATAAAGTAACATCAAAGACTTATTTTATGACTACTGATTATATTTTTCAGTAAAATAAATATTAATAATCTGTCCAAATTGTTTATTGGCTTTCATAATTTCTTTAAGGTGTTTGTTTAAAAAAAAAAAAAAAGAAAAATGTTAACAATAATTAGTTAATAAAATGTATGTATATATATATATAAAGATTTCTCTGATTTTGTGAGACAGAATCTGACCCTTCAGTTTCGGCTCCATACAATTTTAGCATATTAGTTATTATATTATTAATAGTTTATATTTTCCGCAGGTATAATGCAGAGCAGCACAGAAAGTACAAAAGACAAGGATGTTAATGTCAGCCAGATTAAATAAATATTAGACACAAGAAAGATAGATATTAAAAATTTAAACTGACATTAGTAAGGATGGAGATGACACCAAAAAAAGATGCAGATGCAAACAGTCTATATAGTGTTCAAATAAGTAAAACATGAAGTGACGAAGTCGAGGTACTAGCCTCATATTTTTAGTTCACATAACAGTTTAAATCATTTTAGTAAATCTTGTGGTTTCTTGCGGTTCGCTCACTTCAGTTTTACACATTGTAAAGTGTTGCATCAAATTAACATGTTAAAAAAGTGCATGTCAAAATAAACATTAAACTCTATAGGTTACAGAGCAGTAGAGGCTAAATGACAGGAAACATTGAGGTTAAATGTGTTAGCAGAAGTGATATTTTCTACTTGTACAACTTAACTTTACTTCTCAGTAAAAAGAGATTCATCAGAATTATATGAAGTTTAAAACAAAACACATCAATGAAATTAATAGCAACAGCAATAAAAACGTTTTTGTCTTGTTTTTAAGGAAATGTTTCTTATTTTGATTCAAGTTAGTTTTACAAACCAGACAAATGTACTTTTTTTCAGATGACTGATTACTTTGTTTTCTTTCACTGTAGTAAAATTCTTAAGTTGATGTATATAGCTCTAGAACTTTTAAAGTATAGTTTTTTATTACTCATTCAGTTGTTCTATTATTATATCTGATAATTTCTTTATTTTCTCTATTTGTGGCTCTTTTAGATTATTTTTACATATTCTGGTGTTGCTTTGCTACAAACAGTGCACCACTTCAGACAAACAAATGAAACCAGACATTTACCTAACATTACATAACAAACTTTCCCTTCACTGTCTGACATGGAATCAGATTAAATGTTTCCCTTTTTAGGTTTTGCTATGTGGCAATTGTCCAAACAATGAGAGACAGAGGTAGTTTAGACAAATTTAGTCATATCTCCAAAATCAGTAGATTATATACATTAATATTACTATTGTTGAAGTTGCCACAAAATAAGTAGAATATAAACAGCATGAGAGTCATGTCCAGCCACTGCATTGTTCAGGAAGGAGAAGGGTTTTGTGTTGCAGAGTTTAGGTGTGAAACAAAAGCCCTTGTGAAAATGCTGACTGGTAACATCATGTCAATGTCACAGCACCCATGTAACAACTCATGTACCAACATGGATTGAAAAACCACTCAGCGAGGGAGACATCCTTCATTGAAAACCAACATTAAGGCCCAAATCAAGGCAAAAATAAATATTTCGCACCATGTTCTGTAGTTTTACGGAAACAAAACTGAAGCGCTTGACCATAGTGATCATATTTAGATTGAAGGATGGTTGTAAGCAACTGTGAAGTATGAGGGTTGCTGCAAGAGGGACTGGTGCACTTCACACAATATATATCACATTATGGGGAAATAGCATTATGTGGAAATACTGAAGTAAAATCTTTAACAATCAGCCAGGAAATTCAATTGTGGTCCAAATGAGCGATCACCATAGTAATATCACCCAATTAGTTATGCAGTGACTTAAGGACAGCAGAGTCATGTTGGAGCCATTAGCTCGATCTCAACCTCATAGAGAATCCATGTGGAGAACTGAAATGACGTTTTTGAGCAAGAAAACCTACAAACCTGATTAAGTTACACCAAACAAAGCACCAGAGAAGCTTGTTGAAGCGTACTCAAAATGTCTGTCCCAAATCATACAGTTAAAAGGCAAAGCCACAAAAAACTAGGGCACTGTGTAAACTTTTAAATTAGAAGAAAGCTTTAAGAAATCTCTCATTATTCTGTCACTAAGGAAATATAAATAATTTTGTTAACCTAACTTAAAACAGGAAATGTCTACCCTGATTTTCACAGTGATTTTTCTTAAAGTTGTCATTTTGTTCTGTGTCTGTAAACATCTGATTTCAAACGTAAAATAATTTCACCTTTTATAGCAGTGATGTTAGTTTCATGGTTTTGTTCTCGTCTGCCCCTAGATGTCCTCAGTAACTGGTTGCATGTTTTTATCAGCATGTTGTCAGTTTATAACTATTACTCATCTCTTTCCTACGTCTACTTTTCTGAGAGCTTGTTTATACTTTTTCTACTCAGTCCATTATGACCAGATAAAGATGCTCTGCCCTGAAGAACATTAAGAAGATAAAGCTCCATAAGTTATGCTGCCAACAGAAGCTATAAGGAAGCAATAAGTAATTTATATTGAGCAGCCCAGACTCCCACATGCTATATATTAATCTTTGTGATGCAGATTTTTTTTATTGCATGTTAAAGTAGAATATTACATTTATTTATTTGATCTAAATTTATGTAGCTTTGAAGTAAATGTTGATATTAACAGTGCCTTCTCCTCTTTCATAAAATCAGTTAAATTTCTTCACCTTGAAGTTGATAAATAATTTATAGACCCCAGGAAGGCAACAATGATCCGATCCTCATAATGGCCCCTGAACTAAGTGAAAGAGAGAAGAGGCTTCATTAACCGGAAACTGACTGAAACCGTCCAAACAACGGAAGCTGATACTTTAGTCATGCATGAGGTCTTTATAAAACAAATTCAAATAAAAACTATAAAATTAAATTATCCTATCGTGTTCCTTCCCCAACAGAAAAACGTAATTCAGAAGCTGACATCAGATCTTTAAATGCAAGAACACTGCAAATGTCTGTTTATGAGGAAATGACAAACCTGTCAGCATTTCAGTTACACTAAATCTTAATTTCATTTTATGCATCCAGAAGTGACAGTAGATATTTTAAAAAATGTCTTTTGAAGATATAAGAGCCAAGAAGCTGAAGAGATGAGTTGAGCAGTCTTACCTCGTACTCGCCATCCCCGTATGTGCAAAATGTAAATGAAGAGACACAAATAGTTGAGGCCTAACTCTTAGAGGAAGTATGATTCATCACGTGGCTTCTTCAAACCAGCCGTCTCTCAAACTGCTGCAACCTCCCCATTTCCTGCAAACGCAAAAACATTTAACCTCATTCTCCTGAGACTAAACTCGAACCGCTTCCCTGCTTCTATTAGAGCTGACTGATCATCAGCCGCAAGCTGGCTCAGCTTTACTGTCTTTAAACACAGGTTTTATTAAAGGTTTGACATTATGCATTAATTATTTGCTGAAGTTAATGTTTGAACTAATTTGAATGCAGTGTCTTCCCACAAAATAGCTGCTGTCTTTGCAGGACCTATCCAGCAAAAGTGCTTCTTTACAAAATGTAGTTTTTGTTTTCTGCTGAATTATATTGTCTCTTGATAGAACTGATCAAAAATAATGAGAAAGTTGTACCGGTAATACTCTGCCCTCTTGTGGACAGTCTGTAACATACAACCTCTATATTGTTAGGATGGCATGGCAGGATGTGTTTACCAATCTAAAACTGAATAAAAGCTGCCCCAATTAAGTAATGTTGCCAACATCTGATATCTATGCTGCTTTAAGGCTATTACTTATAATATTTAAAATTTTGTTGCACTGAAATGTTTAAATTTTCAAGTTTTGAAAAATGTGATTATATGTTTTCATATTTTGCATGTGTTAGTGCTTTAAAAAAATAACAGCCAGGATGACTAAAATTGCTAACAAGAAGACATGAACTTCACAACAGTTATGTCTGTATCACCCAGTATTACTGGAGTATAAAATGAACAATGCTAATTTTGAACACCTAGCATAATAACATACTGTATATGATGCCTAGCTTCTCACTTGTAGCATAGCAACATGCATCTTTTTTGATGCAAAAAAATTTAAAGGAAACACAATAACTATAGAACACCATAACTGTCTTTGTTGTCTTTATTAAATGTTACATATTTTAATTAAATATGTCATATTTGAACACTCTAGTTGAATGTTTCAAGACACTTTAGCACCTTCTAGCTATATAAACGTTTACATACATAAACATTTTAATATCAGTTTACTTATGTTGTAAAAAACCCAGTGAATTAAAATAAGTGAATCATCCAAAACATACAGTGTTAGCTGCAATATTACATGTTTGTGGATTATGGTGTTTTATGTAGACTTTACAAATATCCACATAACTGCTAAGATAAATGTCTGAATGGTAGCTGCAGGTACAATTTCAACTTTCTCATTTCATTTTGAACGTCTTTTAGTGAAAGAGCAACCGATGGACAAACAAATGGCTCCAATTGCTGCCACAACCAGCAGAGAAAATGTAGTCTTAAGTCCGGTTTCAGCTTCTTCAGCGGAGAGCCTCAGACCCAGAAAGTTCACTGAATTGTCATTTTCTGGAGCACTTGTTGCTGAAAAAATAAGTTTTAGGTAAAATTTGAAACTCTATTTTTTCACACGGTTATAAAAAACGTATCTTTATTTCCAAAATGTTTATAATTTTCTATAATTACCTTCAGGTTCAGGCTTCAAACAATCGTGAGGTCCTGATGCAGGGTCCGGAAACCCATTGCAGTTGATGATGGTGGAGAAGAAAGACACAGATTCCTTGGCCACTCGAGGCACATTGGGGTCAGAGCGATTGACATAAAAAAGACCAAATCTCTCTGAGAAGCCAGTGGCCCACTCCAGGTTGTCCATGAGTGACCATGCTGTGTAGCCACGGACATCCACATTATCAAGCCAGTAAGCTGGAAGAACATAATTAATCTTTTCATGATAGAAATAATTCATTTTCTTATTTTGTCCATCATAGAAAACATATTATGTTCAATAAATTTCTTCTAATACCTTTCAGCACTTGGTTAATATATTTTTCATAAAAGTAACTCCTGTGAGAATCTTTAAGATCTGTGGGTCCACGCTCTGAGACCCCATTCTCTGTGATGATAATCATAGGATTTCCATATTCCTCCTTAATAAAGTTCAATATTCTGCGCAACCCAAATGGTGTGATCTTCAGCCAGCCAGAACCAGAATCTAGCCAGCTACGATCAACATATGTCCCTGCACCCCTATGGATAGTCCAGAGTTCAAGGGTTTATTTAAAATTTAAAACATATTAAACACACATTCTCAATTGCTATGTTAAAGTTCTTACTCACCTATCTGCATCATAATGCTGAAGATTTCCATACTCGACAGGGAATGCCAGGACAGTGGTGTAATGGTTGAATCCAAAATAATCATGGGTCCCCTTAATTCTCTTTATTTCCTCTGGGGTAAATTCAGGTAGCCTGGAGAATATAAAATGGAATTTAATTTAGGTAGAAAATTGGTTTTCTAAAGTTTTTGCTTCAATTTAAACCAAATGGGAAAAGGGAACATACAACACAAACCAGCTTTTGAAAATCACAGGTTGCAGAAAATTAATAAAGGTATGTGGTCAGATATACTTTAGAGGTGTTAAAGAAAGAATGTATCTAGCAGAGCTGATAACAGTAGTTTTTCTTAGTTTTTTTTTTTTGTGGTACCGTGATTTAGTCAATCCAGCTGCAAGACTGCGTTCCCGAATGATTGTCTTCATCATTTCACTATAGTCACCATTAAATATGGGATGGGCAAACCACCCAATGTAGAACTGCACAAAGAGGCACAAATCATCAATGTCTCAAAACAAAACAATAATGTTTTGTGAAGAATGTGACAGGACTTGGTTTACCTGTATTATACGTCTTGCTGCGTCAATGTCCTCTTGCTTATAGGGATTTCTGGGCTCTGACCAGTCAGAGTTGATAGTGATAGAGACTTTTCCATTCTGTCTAACCCGATATTTGTCATTGTAAAGGTGCCATGCCTCAGCATGAGCTTTGATAAGGTTATGAGCAACAATGTAGGGAAGAGTACCAGGACGGAAACTAATACCTGAAAACACAATCTGGGTTAGATGCACTTAGTCTTCATGTCTCTGGTGTTTTTGTCTAAATAACATTTCCTGACTCCTTACCACCACAAAATATTTATTTTGCTAGGGCTCATTGCAAGTAAAGCATACCTGGGGCGGCTACTCCATATCCATGTCCAATCATTGCTACGTTATATGGCTCATTAATGGTGATCCAAAGTTTCACTCTGTCTCCAAGACGGCTGAACATAACGTCAGCATAATCCCTGAATCTTTGAACAATAGTGTCATTCTCCCAACCTCCCACATTCTGTAAAGCTTGTGGAAGATCCCAGTGGTACAAAGTTATCTGAAAAAAAAAGAAATAAACACTTTTGAGTATTTGGACATTTTTGTTGTAAACTCTATATTGGGGAGCAAAGACCAGCTAAACTTACATGAGGCTGGATGTTTGCAGCAAGCAGCGCATTCACCAGTCTGTCATAGTAGCGAAATCCAACCTCGTTGATGTGATTTGTTGTGCCATCAGGAAGTACCCGCGTCCAGGATATAGAGAAACGATAATGGTTAACCCCAAGTTGCTTCAATATTGCAATGTCTTCATCTATTTTATTGTAACTGTCACAAGCGATGTCCCCATTGTCACTGTCAAAAATTTTGAGTGGCGTGTGAGCAAATTTATCCCAGATGCTGAGACTTTTTCCATCAGCTCTCCATCCACCCTCAATCTAAAAATAGTAAGGAAAGAACAATAAACACAGGGAAACATTTTATTTCAAGACCAATAAATTTGGGTTGCTCTCATCTTACCTGGTAAGCTGCTGTGGCACTACTCCAAAGGAAACCCTGAGGGAACTCTCCATACAGCATCTTCTCATCTTCTGTTATGGGGAAACCATTGTCTTTCATGAGTTGGAAGTAAAAATGAGCTGACAACTTGGGTGTTCTTGGTCTGTTTGGGTCAGTGAAGTCGACATGGTAGAATCCATAGCCAACTGTATAGCCATTTAACCACTCAAAGGAGTCCATGAGAGACGCTGCTGTGTAGCCTTTTAGCATCACTCCATCTAGTTCGTAGGCTGTAATTATGAGAAACACAAATATAAATAAACGATCAAGTCTAGAATCAAATACAGTATGTCAGCTTCAAAATGTTATCCAAAGCATTTGATTATAAGAAGGTACCTTTAAGAGCTTCATTTATGTAAGTCTTGTAAAAAAACACTCTGTCAATGTCATCCCAAGTAGTTTTTGCTGTTGTAGCTCCACCATTATCAGTTATGTAAATTTCAGGGTCTTCATACTCTTCCATAATCCAATTCAGGAGTCTTCGTAGGCCCCATGATACAGCTCTCTGGTTTTTGATGGCTGTAGCTGGTGAACCACTTTCTTGTTCCTCTGTGAAGTCCCAGTCATTTTGATAGGAATGTGGAGACAGTAGACCTGTGATATGGGTTACTATCCTTGTGGTGTAGTGATTCACACAAAACATGTCAGCAGTTCCTTTGATTAAGTTCTTTTCCTCCTCTGTGAAAGAAGGGAGTCTTGATTGTGAAAGACCCTGGAGTTCACTTTTGACCAAAACTTGGGCTTTCAGGGCCTCTGGATAGTCCCCATTCTTGAAAATCGGGTGGGCAAACCAACCCACATGGAACTGCATTGCACGGTCAGCAGCAACAAGATCACGAGGGACATTGATATTTTTAGGTTGAACCCAATCCGCTTTGAGGGCAATGGAAACCATACCTCCTTGAGAAGCACGGTATTTCTCATCATATGTGTGGTATGCTGTAGCGTGAGCTTTTATCAAGTTATGTGCGACTTGGTATGGTGCTGTTCCTGGTTCCTTAATGTTTGGAGGGATTTGTCCAGTTCCATATCCTAGCCATGCAAGTCCTTGAGGGTCATTCATGGTCATCCAGAATTTTACTCTGTCGCCAAAAGTGGCAAAGCAGAAGTCACAATAATCATTAAAAATGTTAATCATCTCCACATTTTGCCAGCCACCAATGTCTTGTAGAGCTTGTGGGAGGTCCCAGTGATAAATTGTGACCAGTGGGGTGATTTTTCTGGCCAAGAGGCCATTAATAAGTCTGTTGTAATAGTCAACACCCTTTTGGTTCAGGGATGCAAGTCTACCATTGGGAAAGATTCTGGACCATGACAAAGAAAATCTGTATGATTTCACTTTCAAAGCTTGCAGCATGTAAAGGTCTTCATCAAGTCTATTGTAACTGTCACAGGCTTCATTGCCGTTTGCATCTTCAGGAATACCACTACCTGGCTTCTGAGTGAATTTATCCCATACACTGGGTCCTTTTCCATCTGCATTCCAT
>CAEFZY010013701.1:0-22776 GCA_903066815.1 Brachyrhaphis roseni
CTGACAGTCATGTTTTTGGACTGTGGGAGGAAGCCGGAGAACCCGGAGAGAACCCACGCATGCACAGGGAGAACATGCAAACTCCATGCAGAAAGACCCCGGGCTGGGAATCGAACCCAGAACCTTCTTGCTGCAAGGCAACAGTTCTACCAACTGCGCCACTGTGCAATGAAACAAAAAAGGGTCTCAATGGAGAGTTATAGAAATCAAGTCTTAAAAAATCCTTCAAACATGCATGTGCACTATATAGCGCGGTTACATTGGTTATATTTTTTTGATGTGTAAAAAATTTACACATTTGCAATTCTATTAAAAAAAAAAAAATCTAATATCTCTACTTACTTATTATTTTAAATGTAGTTTCCTTCGTAATGAATAACAGATTTCTATGAGCCATTACTTCTCTGGATCAAATTACCTTCACTGTGAAAGAAAACAAATTGTCTGATGAACCCTTAAATTACCCCCAGCCTCTGTTGATGCTCTCAACTAGAAGTGACATGTTGAGTTTCTGCTGCAGCATTTATACGTTTTCCTTTGGAACCAGCTCTGTCTGTGTTTACACAAGTTCAAGAACTTACCAAATGGTATGCTGGCTGTTCATCATAGCAACTACCATTTACTTCAAATCATATTAACGTACAAAATTAGTCTCATGATAAAAAGCAGGTCCGCAAACCTGTCTCAGTTATACCAGTTCTGTCAAAATTTGAGCACAGTGTTGTGTCTAAACGTTATACAGTGCCAAAGGCTGTTCCACCAAATACTAATAACATCTATATGAACTTTTGACTTAGATTAAGAAAATAATCAACAACAAATCTTAAATAATTCTCTCTTATTTTGGTATTTAGCAACCAGAAATAATTTTGGTAATCCTAACCTAACTAACCTAAAACAGGAAACAGAGACTGATTTCATGTTCAGTTACACAAAAGAATAACATCAATAATGCTCTTTTGAATTATCAGTGCCTCATATTAATGCAATATTTTACACCACCATTAATAAAAAAAACTGAGTGCATATGGTGAGCACAGGGGATATTTATTACTTCAGTAGGCTGATGTGTGTTTTGTTCCGACTCTGGCTCTGTCTGCTCTGTGTCCTGTCTCCACTTCTCCAGCTAATCTCATCATTCACTCACTTCATTCCACCTCATATCTTCATCCATCCATTTCCCCTCTTCCCACATCCACAACAAACCCTTTGAGGATGTATTCTGGCTCGCTCTCCTACCCTCAAGTGTGTGAGTCTGTGTGTGCATGTGGTTTTAAAAGTGTGTATGTAGATGAATGGCGTGGCTAAATACTGCCAGAGGGGGTGGCTTTGAAGTGGGGGAACACTGCCTTCCAGTCCCCTTAGCGGAGTCTGGCAGCCACTCAACATGGACAGAGAGGGATGGAGGGGGAAAAGGAGAAAACAGAGAACGTCTCACCACACAGTCGGATTTGTTTTAAACTCCTGCTGAAGGAAAGGTTACTCACCTCTGCAGTCATTCAGAGTCTCACTCTGTTCCCCTATCCTTGTTATAAACGTGCATATGCATGTCCAACCACATTATAGGAGGGGATAAAGGAGGGCAAATGAATAGCTAATGGTGGGCGGAGATGAACACAGGACAGAAGGAGGGAGATGATAAGTAAATGAGGCTCACGGACAATAAATGGGGGTGAATGCTCGGTGTGGTGTGAAACACGGAGGAGAAAGATGAGCTATCAGAATACTCTGGGATTCTGTGCATGTCCCTTCTCATGATCCCATTTGGGATTCTGCCACCCAGGTTTCTGGGCTATCACGTCAAACACAGATGCCCTCTGTGGGAAGTGATAAGTTGCATTCACAGGGGCATTACAATCTAAACAAAAAAAACAACAACAAAACAATCTCATTGGATACACATGTATGAACCAAAAACGAATGGCTTTGTTGGTATGGCAACCATAAATGTGCGGGCATGCAGCTGTATGCATGTGGATACAACATGGACGCTCCACATCAGATGAAACTGTGTGTGAATAAAAGTGTTTGTGTGATGTTTTGATGCATTTTTCTCCTCTGAGCTTTGCTCGACACAGACGGTGATCCACCAAGATAAAACAATAAACCCTACCTAAAAAAAAAACTGGAGATCTCTTAACTGACAGAAAGACAGATAGATTAACAGTGACAAGACAGAGACTTAAAATAAAAAGCGTCAGATGTTCACTCCCACTGAAAAGCTCTTTGAAACAGTGTATGTCACATCGTGTGCATCTACGTATGTGGATGGTGAACCATGAACCATTTATATTTTCTGATGTGTGGTAGGAGGTTTGCGAATGTATAGAAAATTCAATACACCAGCAATGATTCATTTCTCTTTACCTCAGGATGTTTGCGGCTTCATTTTGTCTAAATTCAAGGACACTACAGTTTTAGGTGAAATGAATGGCTTTGTTTTCAAGTGTCCATGGCAACAGTTAATTAAACGTCATTCCTCACTAGCACAGCTAGATCTACACACCAGTGTTATGTAGAATCACAGCAATAATAAAAAAAAAGTAGTGTAAAAATGGTGGTAATTTTAAGTTTTATTGTATTTACTGAATTGGATAAGGAGAATAATTGATTTTTCATTATGTGACATATCAATCACTCATGAGCTGATCGAGGCAAAATTCAACCATTACAATTTATAAGGAAGCATGCACAGATTTCACTAATATATCATCACTGCAGTGTTTCTGTGGAGGCAGCGCATTGTTTTCTTTGCAAGGAACTGGAATGCGATATATTTGTTGGTTATTATATTCCAAATTTTACACCTTGCATGCCAACCTAAGTGGTGCTTCAAAAGGCATTTGTTTTTAAATGTTTCTGTTCAAATGTTGCCGTACACCACAGGTGCTGCTAAATTGAAGGGCTGTTTCAGTGTGTGGAGCTACATTAGACATCTTTAGTTGAAATTAGTACACATTTAGACCAGTCACACTATGACTATAAGTCATATTTATCAATCTTTATACCAGGAGTCACCAACATGGTGGCCTAGGAGATCATATGAGTACCCCACAGAGCTGTTCCAAAATTAAATAAATTGTTCATCTTTAAGTGACATAATTAAAAGTAAACTATGTGCATCAATTTTGTAGTCCTTTGTATCACCTAGTATGAAGTAGCTCTCAGTTGCAAAAAGGTTGGTGACACTTTAGTATATCAGAGGTCTCTGAGCAGCCCTGAGTGAACTATCAAATACAGTCAAACAAACAAACATAATTAAAATTGCAAATATTAATTAGATGTTCTGAAAGTTTGCATTTCACTCAGCAAGAGACTATAAGCTGAAATTGTGTCTGGCTATCTGTTTGCTTGTCATATCAATTTTATTTAGTTCTTTATGTTTCTGATGAGGTACATAAAGTTTTTCTCTTTTTTTGCAAAATAGACTGTCAGGGGAGTGGGTGTATGTTTGGTTTGTGCAGGAAGGGATGGATTTGGAGGACCCTCTCCCATGTCCCAATTTATACAAGAACCGCCAGTGGTCATTAGAATTAGTACATTAGGGGAGATACAATTGTCTTCACTTGTCAAAACCTTTTGCCTAAGTTTTTCTTCTTTAGTCTAACAAAAGTGGCTTAGAGTATAACAAAGTTTTTTACTTTAAAAAGTGTTTGGTAACTTCTTTTCGGGGGGGAGAAATAAAAAGCATCCCTCTCATCCCCATCCTACCTGCAGGAGCTGGAGTCAGTTTCCGGGTGGTTGTTCTCCTCGGTTCCCGCCGCTCCCGCCGAAGCCGTCGCCGGCTCCACCTCATTCTCAACCCCAGCAGGAGCCGAAGCCTCAACTACCAGCTGGGGCAACGGGGCCTCGCCGGGGGGCTCCATGTTTGTCACCGGTCGAACGCGGCGACGAGGCGGTGGGGAAATCCAGGAGAGCGCGGCGGCGGAGCTTCTGCACTCTGGCTGGCTGAGGGAGCGGGTACAGGAGTTCCCCGTGGCTCCAGAAGCTCCAGCCGGACCTCCCCGACTCCCCGCTGGATCAGCAAACTTTCTACCGCTGCCGTTACACAGGTTAGACCCGGCGCTCCCACTGGCCACCAGCCCGCTGTGACAGCCCACGCTCGGGTTAACGCTAGATGAATTTAAGTTGCTGCAGCCGCTAATAGAGGGACCGTCCGCTGCGCTGCCTCCGGTTCTCCTCGCGCTGAAGTAGTCTCCGAGTGGCGGGGAGGGAGGCGGAGGAACCGCGGGGTGACCGAACCACCTCCATCGGATCCGGAGGATCTGTTTCACATCGAACTCCTTCCGCGAGGAAGAGCCCGAGCCACTGTTCGACATTCCAGGGCTCGGCTCGAGGAAATGGCGGGGACGATCCCGTGCCACTTTACCGTAAACGCTGCACGCTGCTCTTCACGCGCGTCTCTCTTGGCAACCGCACGCCCGTTAACCGCGACTGAAGGGCGCGAGCTGAGAGTGGAGTGTAAAGAGCAGACAGAGAGAGAGAGCGGAGCTTTCTCCACATTTCCATCTCAAAATCACACATTTCCAAAGTTCTCAGTATGTATTTTCTTTCCATATCTCAACCTTTTTCTGATAGTTTCAGTGAATAACTGACAAAAGTTCACCTTGGATTTAAGGCATATATTTATAAAATTTTGGTGTAGAATATTGAACCAACAAAAGCTAAGGATGGATTGGATAAACACATTTAGAGAATTAATTGTTTAATAAATTCTGTAAACACATTTTCCTCCATATTATATTCCCATTTTCATTCATTTCCATACCGGAAGAGTTGGCTACTTGGATGAATGCACATTAGAAAATTATATAGCTAAATATTGCGATGACTTTCTCTGTTGCAATACATCCACATTGTGGATTATTTCTCTTTTTCAACCCTGCTTCTATAAAAATAATCTTTGTATCTTGGGCTCTGCCATCTCAGGCGTGGACATTCAGTTCCACTCAACAAGATACAAATACCACAGGCAAATTTTGAATTCATGACACTTTAAATACCAGCTAATGTTCTGAAGATGATTGTCACCATCTGTGGCAAAATTCGTCATGGATTTCTGGATTCAAACTGTGGCTCAAATGTACAAAGTTGAGCCCCTTCCACCTCAAAGTCACTTATCTGCCATGGTGCTTGCCAACAGCAGCTGACCAACTCAATTCTTGAAGCTCTCTTATGCTACCAACCCAAAATACACACTGTAAAAAACAGTAGGGGATGTTTCAGTTCTGTTCACTATTTTATTCACCTTGACCAAAAAAGTCTATTTGGAAAAAAACTATCTTAGTCCAGGTCTACCCTTTTGTTTTGGGAGGTTTTAGCTGCATTTTATTAGGAAGTAAAAGGTTCTGTCTTGAACCCGTCTCCTCTGGTCAGTCATATGAAGAATACATGGAGACTATTGTCACATGTATATCACACTCTGTTCTAACCAGAATTTTTTTTAGCTCCTTCATTGTTACTGTCAGGCACTTGGCATCCTTCCTGATGAATTTCCATCTTGTCTTTTTATAAGTAACAGAGAAACATAATTCAAAACATTTTCCAGTCAAAGTTGAATGTCTTAACTGTGACATGATATACATACAACGCGGTGGATTGTTTAGTACCCCTCTCCTTATTGATCCCTTTGTAGAATGAGATAATTTTCACGTTTAGTAGCTTCTCTGGAAACTGTGGGTTTAGGATGAAATACTAAAAAAATATATTCTACTGAAATTTATCTGAAATTAATTACTTTTGGTAGGTGTTTACCCATTAGGGCTGAATGTATTTGAATCAACAGTGTATTAGTTTAAAGGGGTTAATTTTTCTAATCTTTTAGTTATCACAAACACAAGATATATTTCATGTGGAAAAAGTTCTGAAATTATTTATCTTTTTCAGCATAATAGCATTATTATGTCAATAATTTTATCAAAAGCTCGTAAATATAAAGAGCTGAAGGAAGCGTCCGCTTTCATTCCCACCCTTCATGTCCTCTCCTCTTTACACGTCTTTGTTCCTCCTCTTGTTCCTAAGCAATCTGTTGCAAAAAGCTGCAATTTCTAACTCTGCTTTCACCAGATACTGCAATCAGAGCACAGCCACTTTCATGTCACCGGCGTGTCCTTCAGGATAAAATTTCATTTGAGTTTCAGCCACCATCGAACATGTACTCTCAAAGCTTTTATACCAACTGCCTTTTCTCAGAGTCTTCACAAACCATTACTCTTCACCATCCATTACTACTCTTCCTCACCATTTCTTCCCCTTCCCAGTCTTCATCTGCAATTCAGCAGCTTTACATAGGAAATAAATGATCAGAGACCAGTGTTTCCTGTGGGAGTCACTACATCCAGACACCTAAGGGCATCCAGACCAGAACACCGTCTCCCCTTTCCGCACTAACCTCTGGACAAGCAGAAAACGCGCTACAGGCCCTGAGACGTAAGACATTGTGTTCTGGACTGAGTCCTACAAACGGGGCGGCAGAAATGCTTCAGAAACCCCACTCTGGCAAAAATCAATAAGTCAAACAGCCGAGGTCAGATTGTGAATTACACAGATGGGAGCTGTGTTTCTCATAAATTGCCCTTGCAGACTCAGGTTTGGCAGACTGAAAGGAGCTGTTGAATATTGTCAACTCAACTGGCCGCTTTTGTTTGCCAGAGTCTGAGGAACAGGGCTGTTGCTTGGTTTCAGTATGTTCTTGTTATTCGGACCACCCTGCTATTTTAAGAAATCAATACCACAGACTCAATATACAAACAACAGAATCACAGGCACCAACAAATGAAAAGCTCAGAGGAAGCAAGGAATCATCCTTCTGAGGATTCTGGCATAGGATTTTAGTTTGACATTTCCAGATGTTGTGGACTTTTGAATTTTTTTTTAAACTCCAAACTACAAAAAGATCCTAACACACAAATATTTAATCGGAAAAACAAAGTTTTTAGTCTAACAACCATTCCAGGTGAGTCCTTGAGTTATCATTTAATCTCTAACCTAAGTTATGGGAGACTTTTTTTCACAGTAGATTATGAGTAAATACTACTACTCTAAATTACCAATTATCAGAGTGGATACAAAGAGTCCCAAAGTGGTACAAATTGATGCATGGTTGGTATAAAATGTTGCGCAGCTCATCTTCATACCCCAAAATGTTTGTGTATAAAATGAACACTGTGCGAGAATTGTGAATTTTGTCTGTTACATGCACTGTTGTGATAAAACTTAATGTGCTCAATAAGACGATCATTTTGGGTGGAGGGAAGGCAATTTTGTGTTACTGCGCAGCTCTAAGTAGTCGTTTACTGCAGAGTATTTTCCACACAGTCATGTAAAATACACTCCCACTGAAATAAACAAGCTACATATACTGCTAGAAAATGTTATTAAATGAACTGAGTAGAAATTCGGCACAATGTCGTATCTGTTTACAGGCATCAATCATTTGCTGCCATGTAGCAGCCGCTGTTCTTCACTGCAAGTAATCTTCTTGCACATCCCTGCAGTGATTTGGTTCCTCTCCTCTTGTGAGAAGATTGGGAAAAGAGGTCTTTGATGTTGCCGAGCTTCCTCTGCATCACTTTGGTCTTTTTTAGCTCCTTCAGATTCTCAAAGGATTTGTCTGCTCTTCGGCTGGATGCTTCTCATCGCTGGTCCTGAAGAACTAAATTATTAATTTGTTTACTTGTCATGCACATTGATTTTAATGACTTTATTCTTGTCTGAGTATAAATTTTGCATTGGCCTCGATCCATTCTCATTCCCCGAGATGGGTTCTCGGAAATGAAAATGGATTCTACATTTCATTTATATGCTGCTGATTGTAAACGCCCCTGTATTAAAGGGTTATCCTGAAAACTTGCTATTGAGCACTGCAAATTAACCACAGCATTTTTGCAAGACTCATTACAAAAATGTCATCCCACTGTGGGGAATTTGGGAACATTGCTCCTAGGGGACGGATGAAGCTATGGGCTATTTACCTTCAGCCCACTTCTGTTTGAAACAATCATTGGTCACTTGGCAGGAGCCCTCATACAGCTGCCTGTGTTATTAGTCTCCTGTCCGGGGAGGTCCAAGTCGATCACTCAAAACGTTTCTGTGCACTTTTATGACTCTAGAGCACAAACAGGCACAAAAACACTATAAGTTATCCTGTTAACTGAAGGCTCCATTTATTCCTCACGCATTTGCTCATTCAAGCATGAACACAATGGCACACAAACAAAACAGTTTGTCACAAACTTTTTCACATTTTGTCACATTACAACCACAGACTTCACTGTGTTTTATTGAACTCTTTTGGGAGAGTGGCAAGTTGAACATATACATGTGCAGTAGCTCTAGATTAGCTGCACAGCACAGGTGTAGGACAGGACAGCTATTGGAGAAGCACTCCGAAATTCTGACTATCATGGAGGAGTGAGAAGAATACATCCACTGTTGATAAATGTTATAAAAAATCCAATTTAAAGTTTGCCTAAAGCCTCGGTGGCGGCCCAGCAAATGGAAGAAGATACTCTGGTCAGATGAGAGCAAAATTAAAGTTTTTTTCTTGCCCACGTGTGAAACATTATTGTAGTGTAGAACTTACTTCGCCCATTACCCTGAACACACCATTCCTACAGTGAAACATGGTGGTGGAAGGGATGATTTTCTTTAGCTGAGGCAGCGAAGCTGGTCTCAGTTGATAATGAGAGGATGAGGCCTGAAAAAGACTTAAGACTGAGGTGAAAGTTCACCTTCCAGCAGTTCAGCAACTCTAAACATACAGCCAGAGATACAATGTAAATCTATGTCTTAAAATGGCTTAGTCAAAGTTCAGATCTGAATTGAGATGCATATCTGTGGTAAGATTTAAAAACATCTGTTCCAGATTTGCTCCATCCAATCTGTCTGGGCATAAAATTCAGTCTCTAAGTGTATAAATCTAGTAGAGACATAACCCAACAGATCTATCAATATTTCAACCCGCTGAAGTATTGATAAAGGGGAGCTGGAGACTGTTTTCATGTTTTTATTTTGTACATTTATGAAAACCTTCTGTACTGTTTTTTCTCCTTATGAGTTGGTCTATCCCATGAAATCCCAATAAAACACAACGATTGTGCTTGAAATGTGCCAAAATTTTAATCAGTTCCAGTGGTAACTATTTTTGCAAAGCACTGCAACTGCCTTCAGTCCTCTTCCTGCACACTTTGCGCTCTATAAACATTCACCTACACACTCTGAAACCCACATAATCACCAACACTGAGCCAAATAAAAACAAAATGCCCATCACCCGGGAAAAGCTGCCATAAAAAGATTTTATGGGGCCAGCACATGGGCTATTTTCTGTCTGGCCCTGTTGTGATGCTCAACCCATCTCTCGTGACCCATTGTCATCCTCCGCTGTCCTTCATCCAATGCCTCTATATTTTACTTCTCTTTTCTCCCCTTTTCTTTTCCATGGATTGCTTTCTCATTTTAAAGCCTCCCTTTTCTCACCACCTTTCTCTTTGCTTTTGTCCTCAGTCTCCTTCCTAACCTCAATTTCCTGCTCCCCATACCCGCTATTACACTGTGACACACAAAGGAACAAGTGCATTTATGTGAATGTATATGTGATTGTCGAACTTGCTGCTCATTTTCTGAAGGCTCAACCCCACAAAAACCGTAGTTCTATAGTGATGAATCGATCTGACCAAGTGGGTGAGCTGTGCCTTTAACATACCTTCACTGTGTGCATGCACAGAACAAAAAAAGCACTTTAACAGTCAAGTCACAGAGCCTGCAGCTCATTCAGACCACATACGCACCCACGTTTTGTTTGTGTAACCGTCGGGTAGTCCATCCTTGAGATTTAAAGCAGGCTCAGACTGGCCAAGCAAATAATTACCTCTCAACATTGAGCCACACTATTATAGCCCCCACATGACACATGAAGGAGCAACAGACAAAACCCTCACAAGTAAGTGAGAGTACAGATAAATTAAGCAATATTATTATTTCTATTTAATTTGAGTACTAAATACCCCAACTTAAATAGTTTTCTCTCTGTCAGAATAATGGCAGAAATAATACTTTATAGTATTTTTTAAATTACATTATTTTGTCTCTGATAGGATTGCCTTTCAAACTGATTTTCTTTAATTGACAGATGTAGAAAAACTAGTGAGTTAATTAACAGCTAAGCTAGCTTCACTTGTTGGCTGTGTTCTATGACTTTGTATTTTTGTGTTTTTATGATGTAAAGCACCTTGAACCCCCTGGTTGCTGAAATGTACTATACAAATAAACTTGACTTGACTTGTCATACATGGGTCAAATATTTTCTGTATCCTTCCTCAACATTTTCACAATAGTTTGCTTAATTTCTGGGCCATTTCTCCAAACAAAACTGGAATAACTCACTGCTATTCCAATAATTGACTTTGTTGTATGTCCTAAATTTCTGGCTAATATCTTGAGGTGTGTCTTCAGTGTCGTCATATAATTATTCCTGAAAATGTAATTTAATTTGGTGAAGTGCACCAGTCCCTTCTGTAACAAAACAACTTCACAACATAATGCTGGCAGCTTGGAACTTCAGTCAGGATGGAGTTATCAGGCTTCTGAACTTCCCTCTTTCTTCTTTAAATGTAATAATTTTATCTTAATGAGGCAACAAAATATGGCTTCAAAAATTAAGGTTTTTGTCCCAAATGCATCTGAAAACCAACTTTATGTTGTTTTCGGAGTAATGGCTTCTTCTTCTCTGAGTGGCCTTTCAGCCCGTTTTGGTACAGAACTTGCTTGTGGATAATGACATTTACTCTCTTAGCTTCAGGCAGCCATTTTACAAGATTCTTTGCTTTTCTTCTGGGGTAAGTACATATGTTTGACATCAAAAAACCTTTATCTCTGGAACACAGAACCTGTCTGCTTCTTGAACTGACACATAGAGAACATTTTGGTGGTAACCTGATCTAAAACAGGAAAACACTAGCCTGATTTAATGTCAGCTGACCGAGCAAAGATTACATATCTTTTTATTCAGTGTATTCAAATATCTTTTTTCAACTGTGTGTTACTGGATTCTCTTTGCATCAACTAAACAGCCATCAAAACAAAACCCCACTGAAAACCCAATTAATCAAGTACCAAGGCACTTTTTTCTTGCCACACCAACATACCAACATTAGCATGTTTTTACCTTAGCATGGTGAACACTTATTTGATATTCATTCATTCATTCGTTCGTTCATTCATTCATTCATCAGCTTTATTAAAGACACAAATAGGTCCACAAAACGATAATTTAAGAAAATTAAAAAAGAAACAATTACATAAAAAGATAATAATCACATATACAAGTCACTGATTTACAGATAGGTGAGACCGCCAGTGATTCCACATTCTGGACTTAGACCTGACTGAGCTTTGTGAGATATCCGTTAGTATCTGGATGATGTTGTTTGTAGAGACACGTAACCTCCACATAAACCTGTACAAGACAGCATAAAAAGATATGATTAATCTTTCTGCCTTTGTCTAGAACATCTTTCCCTCACAAAAATTAGCACAGTTTTTCATCTTCAAATTGGCATCCATGTCAAAAACCAACTACTTTCAACAAGATATGAGGACAGGGAAAAAATGGTCCTCTTAGGCATGTAAGCACAACATATGTGCATTTCCTCAGGGAATGCAGAGTCAGATTTGATTACAAGCCAGACCACCTTCAGCTGCTAATTTCTCTCTTATCCCTCCATCACATCAGGCAATAGTGAAACCATACAGATCAAAGAAAGCCTTCGATGAGATCTGTGTGTGAGTGTGTATTTGTCTTCATCTGCATTCAGGCAGAGTGGGTTTAAGCTCCAAAAGGATTGTGAAGTCTCCTTTCCCCTAAGAGTAACTGGTAGTAGAGATGAAAAAAATAAGAATGGATTTTTTTAATTGAATCTTCTCCACCTTTTGTCTCCTGTCTGTCATCAAAACAGTGCAAGCAGCAGCCAGCCCAGAAAGCAGGATTAATTAAACTCCTTCCTGTTGCTCACCACTTTCTGTTTACATCCCATTTTGTTACATCCAATCCATTTTACATTTTTTCCTTTCTCTATCATTTTGTCTCATTTTGTACAGTTTATGTCTAATAAAAGGTAGTGAATGAAGATCACTTGAAGTGGCAGCACAAGAAAAAGAGTGAAGGAGTAGAGACATGGAGACACTATATATTTCACTTATTGTGACTTTCTATTGACTTCCATTGACTTTAGTAAATGTTTTTATTCCTACCACCAACCAGAACATCACCAGTATGTCTCTAAGCCTAATTTTAAACAAAAATTAATCCACACCATACCTTCGCCTCTCATCCTAAAAGATAGGGGTTTGTCACATTAGGGCCAGGCTTTGGTTCCTATAAGGACTACTTAGGAGGTTAGTGAATTTACCAGAAAAGGTCCTAAATGGCTGACATAAACGAGTACATGCAGGCAGGCAGGAACTCACACAAACACACCAAGTCTTTATTTGATCTTGTATCAGAGCTGAGGCCTCCCTCTGCACCCAACCACAGCTTGATACACCTTTCCTGCCATGTTTTATTAACACAAATGCAAAGCAGAAAAGTCTCAGGGTGCATGTCTTTAAATGGAGGCCAAAATCCTCTCACACACGCTACTCTCTTTGTGCTACCCGAGTGTGAACCAAACTGTCCAATTACATTGATCCATGCTTTCTTTTTAGAGAAAATAGCTTCTTTCTTCTTCCTTTAAGCACATCACCTGGGTATATACCCACACTCATACACATGCATTCCCGCATACACGGACACACCATAATGACTCGGGTCTGGCTTGCCTGCTCTGGTTCCCCTCTAATTGCCTGAGAGGATGAAGAGAGCTGACAGCAGGCAGGGAAAATAAAAATGGCCAAATGTAACCACATTTGTGAAGGAGTACATCCGTAGGGCAGCTCTAAAGCAAGAGAAGGTGAAGGATGATAATGATGATGAGGTGATGATGAGGATGAACCTAGCAGCAGTGAAAAACAGACATTCGAATCCCTAATTTAGAAAAACTAAACTCTGCTCCATGCAACTTCTCTGTGAAGCTCTGGGCCTTGGTGGATATTGCTATTTTTAAATTGTTTTAATGAGTTTTTCTTCCTCTGCAGGCACCTGTTAAGATACAGCATTTATTGCAAAATAAATTTGTCACAATTCAATCCCATGTATAACTAGTCATGCCTTTTGATTTTTCTTTTTAACATTTTGTCAAATTACAACCACATTTCCCCCTATTATTTGGGGATTTTGTGTGACACAAAGCAGAGCCTGATTGTGAAGTAGAAGGAAACTGATACTTTTTTTTTTTTTTTTAGGTTTTTTTTGCTAAAGAAAAATCGGAAATTGTGTGTATTTTTAGAACCAGGCTTTGTTGAATGTTGCATCTGCAAATGTTTTGTACTGTCTGATATTTTGCATTTCTAGACACTGAACAGCACATTGCTCCAGCTCCAGCTGTGTGATGGAAATACAGAGATCAGTATGACTACACAACAGATCTATTTTCTAGAGACTGAATTACATACGTTTGGGTTCTACTTACTAATTAGATTACTTAAAAAAGCCATTGTTACACTGGCTTTTATTTAGAGGTTTCAAAATAAGGGGTTGAATAGATACATACAAATTTTTAGATTTAAAAATTTTAAAAATCATGTACCGTTTGCCAATAATGTTTTCAGTATAATATAATGTGCATATTCAGATTGTCATCTATGAATACTTAATTCAATTCAGCTCTGCATTTGCCTTTAGCATCACTTGAATGTAAGAATAAGTACGTAAGTCCCATGCCCTAATCATACAAACTAATAGATAAAATAAAATTCTTTGTACTTTGGGAAATACTGCAGAGATGAATAGAGAAGCTGCATCCTGTTCTACCTTGATTTTAGACAATTGCACAGACAAGTCTAGCTGAAACAACAGCACAAATGCTGCCTTGGCTGCATCTGTGCTTTTTCAGCTAATGTGATTTAACAAAATAAAGATTTTACAAAAGATCACTAGAGCCTTTTCACTGCCAAGTGCATTTCTCCCTTCTTTCTCCCAATACAGTTTCAGCTTTTGGTATTTGGTGTCTATTTAGTTTTACTGTGAGACTTTGACTGTGCAATAACAGTCCAAAGGCAAAAAAAACCTTTGCTAAATCCTGCCAGTAAGGACTGGAACTGAAAAAATTGAAACTCAATGTAAGTACAAGCTTATACTAAATGGACCACTTTTCAGTCAGAGTTTCGCTTTTCTGTGTCATGATGACAAAGGCATAATAATATCAATGAAAGCAGATACTTTGGGACCCCAGCCATTATAAAATACACTTCATGTGAGCAAAGCCTAAAGGAGCGTGTTGAACAGTTTTAAAGTAGGTTATAAACGCTTTTGAATGACATAATCAATATGCTGACTGGTGAATCGCATCATGACCTTCATATTGTCATGATTTTGTGGTGATAATTGAACCCAAAATGTATTAAATTTAGACAGAGTGGGGAGTTGATTAAAAATATTTAATGAAAAATAATTAAATAAGGACTCGCAAAACACAAGGAGAACACAAGAAGTCAGAACAGGAACAAAATGGGGAGCGGGTTGCATGAAGGTAACGGAGGAATCCAGCGAGTGAAGAAGAGGCGGTTAATTACTGGGGTTGGTTACTAGAAAATAGACCGGCACTAATTAGAAAACAGGATGCAGCTGTGAGGGGAGAGTATAAGAGAGATTAACCAGAGGAACAAGGAATAGTAAACAAATTCTGGAGCAGACAAGAAAATAAATCTAAAAGGAATAGCTAAACACATTGAATAAAGAATAAGCATGAACTAACTAAAATAACTAAGATCATACTGATATAGCAAAAGCAAGGAAAAAGAAAATAATGAATACTATGGTCAAACACATGCAATAAAAGATCAAAAACATGAAACCAGAAAAAACCCAAAACCAAAATGAATAAGAACTAGTTCATGTTTAAGCTTTGAACAGAATGTTTAGTTGGCGCACTATGAATAAATGAATTATTTTTTAACACAGCTGAACTGATTTTAGAAACTAGGTTAACTGGTGCAACTCTCCAATAATTTGTCTTGACAAAACCGAAACACAGCTGGATTTATGATTTTACAGAAGCCAAGGAATATTGTACCTATTTTTTGAGGACTGTCAATAAGTCAAGACTCAGTGTCTAATGTATCTTCTTGCATTGATTTCTGACTGCAGCCTTACTTGATGAACATCAACCATTTGTAACTGAGTGATTGAGAGCTGAACAGGAAGAGGAAGCTTCTTCTGACACAAGAGGAGAACAACTGAGCCGTGTGAATTGGACATCTACTTGCAAACTAGTATACAACAATGTCTAAAATCTCTGACAAAACAGTCTTCCCAGCTTTGTTGTTAAATGTAGATAAAAACAAAACAGTTGAACAAGATTATGAGGATCACCATGTCAGGCTAATTTTGTATTTGTGTGGAAGATTGTTATCTGGAGAGTAGATTTTGCTAACAATTTACCACAAAATAATAAAGCAGATGATGACATATTTTAAAGAATAAAAAATCTAAAATGAGTTTGATTTCTCGTTAAATTCAGGTTAGTAGCTTTAAAATATGAAGCCATAAAACCAAAATAACTGCAGAGTTTTATGACATAAATGCAGAAGCTACATCTTTAAACTATGTTGTGTAGTCCAATTCATTGGTAGTACTTTTCAGATCATGCCTAGTTAATACAGTACAAATAGGAGAGAACAACTACATTCCTAATATGTTTAACACAAGAGAGGGCCAGATGATGAAGATCTTGCCTGTAGAATTCAAGCAACATCAGCAACTAAATAAAGCGTGCTAATAAACAAAACACATCTTTTCTATTGCCAGACTTCCTCAGGGAATAATCCTACATTTACATAAGTTATATTTGCGTTTGCAGACAGACACAAACAGTTCCTAATCCTCGGGTTATTGTTCGCTTGGGTGTGTGGGAACACAGGCATGTGTGGGCTTGTCAGACGTTGTTAAAATTGCTGAGGCATGAAGTTTGCCTCCATGCACAACAGGGGATGATACATATCCTGAATTATTGATGGAAATGAAAACAACACTCTGTTTTCTTTCAGCTCTCTGTGTCTCCTCCCTTCAGTCTTCTCTCCTCCCCGAGACACTTGGCAGTTTAACAGCTCTTTAATGACGGCAGCCTCGCCGATTCAGTTTGCGAGCAGATGCTTACAGAGCACACAGAGTCCAGTCAGCGGTTGCTGTAAAGCCAGTGCCTGTTTTCCTGTGGCAAACATGGGTGTCAAAACACAGCAGCCTGCAGGTGTGGCGGATTACAAAGAGCCTGAGAGGGGGATTCATTTCCAAAGTCCCCCTTTGTCAATTCTGCGCCTCTGTCTGCAAAGCTCTGTTTTTCCTATTTCCCCATGTCATTTTTTTTCTTCCTTCCTGTCCACCACCACAGCCTTCATTTGTCTTTTTGGTATTTTCCCATCCTCTGTTGTTTTCCTCACACACTGGAGGAAAACAGTGCCTTCTTTTCCTATTCAGTCTTTCCCAAATGGGCAGAGTGTTGAGTGAGGAGAGGAAGATTAAAACATGTGGGACTTGGAGATGGAAAGGCAGAGGGAGGCAGCATTTATGGACAAATAAAGAGCAGGCCTTAATAATTTACTCTGCCCTGCAGCCATGAGCCAACAAGAACTCATCGCTCCCACAGAAATGAGAGCAGCAAAAGAGACAGAGAAAGTCTTTCACACTGGAGCAGGCAATCCCTTGATCCTGTGATGAATTCTTTGAGGTGATGCTCAAACAATTCAAAAAGTATTCAGACATTTTCTGTCAAAGTGTTGAGAAAGCTGAGAACAGTGTGATTAAATCCCTGACATTTTTCCTGACAGCATGTAAGGCTTGTAGGCTTTCAGAGGATAAAGTGAAATATTAATGAGCGAAGTGATAGACGATGTCATGGAGGTCAGAAAGAACACTGGGCCAGTTGGTTTTGTCAAAAGAGTCCTGAACCCTGTGGAGTTTATTGCACTAAAATTCACATTTCTGGCCACTTGAGAGCCGTAGGCCACGCTGAAAAAACATCATCAATGTTTCAATTTCTTACTGTGCAAACTGCTTTCCTAGTAAGAAAATAGCAGAATAAACTCTGGAGGTACAGAGTTTATTCTTTACAAACTCTCTGTACACAATACTGAAAATCTCTTAAAACTTTGAACAGAATGTGACCTTGTTCATCTCTCAAGGTAAGAATATTTCAGAGCACGCCAAGTACCCCCAGACAGTGTTCATTTTTTATATCTTACGGACGCTGTAAAAAAAAAAAGAGTAGAATCTATTTTTCCTGACAGTTTTCTAGTACAGATGTGACAAAAACAATTTCTTCTGTGTAGGTCTGATAGCTAAGTCAGTAAAGTGAAGAAGAAGAGATTGCACTGAAAGCCAGAGGTTCACACACAATGATGAACCTCTCACCAGCAGAGACCCAACAAAAACTTTGATTTGTGTCCTTGAGTCTGTTATGGTTCACTTTGTTAACATTCTTTGAGCTTTCAGGAAGGCAGTTTTTCAGATTGTTTACATTTCTGATTTACATCCTTCCAGTATTCTCACCAAAACAACCAAAAAGGTCAAGGCCGAGACACCTGGCTGCATCTGGAGCAAGAGACCCCACGGCCGTTCTGAAAAAGTAAACAGCATCTGTCCCAAAACAGCAGAAATACTGGAACGTGTTGCGACCATTTAAACCTTTTCTCAGACTCCTGACAGTCAGTGAGAGAGAGAGAAACCATTTGATCATGTACGTTAGATTTTTGCCAGCTAAATAAAACTTAAAAGTGCTTTCTCCAATAGTTAGAATCCAGTCAGTATGAGTCCATGTTTGGTTGTTTGTTTATGGCTTCTTAGTTATTTTTTTTTTTACTTTGATTATTAACAGCTTAAATATTGATTATTTTAGAGACTAGATCCAATATGATCACTCAATTCCCAGCTAAGGTGTTAATAAATCTGATATATCCATGATATCTTCCTCTCATCTCTTTCAAAATGTTTGTAATTTAGGCTCTCTGCCATTTACTGTTCAGATCGGAAGATATTTAAAGACTCATTAAACATTTTGTTTAATGAGGCGGATATGATTTTTAATTACTATATACTGATGATTCCCAAGCATCATGTGTAAGTTTCAGCAGTGAGAGATTTATCCAACCTCATTCTACTACAGAAACCATTCATATAAATCAGTTCTCAATAGTGTATAAAATTTAATTAAAGGACATGCTAAAAAAGATTTTCAGGCACGGATGATAAACACTTTTTTCTCTTACTATGGTTTACTTTGCACCTTCTGTCTAAGCTAACCAGAGCTACAGACGGCAAAAAACTGGTGTGAAAAAGCTTGGAGTGTCTTCTGTGAGAGACATCACTATATAGGAGGCCTGTGTTAGTTTACCATCTGTACATGAAGGAAAATGTTCAAACATACATGAAATATGCTTCCTCTGGTGTAGAATTTTACATATATTTCCATTAAGATGAAAAACTGAATCCATTGGTCAATAGCCAGGAAAGTGCCTGGTATAAAAGCCCCAGAAATAACTAGTGAGTGAGGACAAAGTTCCAGGAATGTAACCAATAACAAAAATAAACATTGGAATTTTTGAAAAGATATCCAGAGAATATTTAAAAAAAAGTAAATCCCAGGAAAGCAGCCATAAAGTTGAAGGAAGCTCCCTAATAAGTTCCAGGAAAAATTCCAGGAGCATTTGGGAAAGTCCCAAAAAGGTGATCATGATTGTTCAGGAGGGTGTTGAATAAGATCTGGGAAAGAATCCAGTAAGTTCCAGAAGAGTTTTTAATAATAATTTCTTAAAAAATAATCATCAAGTTCCAAGAAAGTGTCCACTGAGTTCTGTGAAAGTTCCAGCGTAATGTCCCTAAGTCCCACAGAGTAGCCAGAAAGTACCAATTATATTGGTACATTTCCAATAATATTGGTACATTTCCAGTACCAGATGTACCCATGTACATTGGTACATTTCCAACGTACATTTCCTCAAAGTTTAAGGGCAGTTCAGTTCCAGAAAACTACTTTGTAGCTTCAAAGGAAGTTAGAGTAACCTCCAAGAGATGGTCATTTAAGAAGCAGGGCTAATTACATAGGGCTAATATTATCATTAGTTTGTCATTTTGAACTGAGCTTCATGATCTGTAAATGCACCTCAATTTCAAAAGTTTTTAAAGCTAATTTAAGGTCAGCAACTGGCGTTTTAAACCATTTGTCTAAAACGGAAATATTTTGCTAAAGAAATCATGAAATCCAAGACGGATTGTCAAATTTTCTTCTTTGGATAGTTTTCCTTTTGGCACAACATTACCGCCTGTAATAGTGTGAACATTGTAGCCCTTGTATTAGGATGTGCGTTACCAAAACAGATTATGTCATCAATCAGAGAAAGAAAGGTCATAACTTCCACTAATGATGATCCAAAAGCTTGTCATTAGAGCAGGTGGATGTCATTAGAGCAGAACTGAATATGAAGAATAAAACAAAATCAATTAATATTCTAACTGTGGTTGAACACATAGCAAAATGTTGGGCCTGAATCTTAGTTAAAAAGCAGACTCTGCCCACAAAACCCCTTTTCAAGCGTCTAATGAGCCAGTAGACAAGTGATCAATTCCAGATCAATTCTCAACCTTTTCTGAGTGTTTCAGAGTGATGTTTTTCTGGTTTGCTCTCACCATTGTAGAGCAAACCAGAAAAACGGAAATAAATCTGACAGTGATTAATGAGAAAAGGAAGAGGAGGCATGAAGAAAAACCTGGAGGTTTTTTCTTCATCGGTATTACAGAAGTGCAGCATATTATCATAAGCAGGACAAGATTCATGATCCATATTCCACTTCAAATGAAGACGACAGCTTTCCAGAGCATTATTTGACAAAAAGAGAATATTTCTTTCCACCCACTGAATCAGTAAACAGGATAAATTCAACCCACAATGTAAACATGCGAGCCAAGCAACAACAGTATTAATCTTGGTAATACACAACACACTAAATATTCAAGCCTAGAGCTGACAAGAAAATATGTAAATGAGAGATGCGTTATGGGGAACCCACCTAAATGCAAATGCAGCAGCATGACTAAATATACTTGTAAGTGTGAGATTAAAATTAGCAGCATTTAACCTTAAGCTACTTTTTATCAGGAGTGGTCAGGAAATAAAACACATCAAAGATATTTGATGAGTGGATCAATGAGGACTGCAGATTCTCCCTTTACAGATGTTACAAGATTTTGCTTTTTTTGGTCACACTACTGTTTCAAATCAAAGGTAACCTGACTAAATCCATTGCTGTTTCAAAATTATTATTTCTTTCATTACAGGGAAGTGGCTATAAAAACTATAACATATTGTTCTTTGAAGTAAGGTTGATCTAGATATCTTTTTCCCTAAAAAAGTAAAATAATTTGAAAACTGCTTTTTTGTTTTTACTCTGCTCTTTGTCTGGTATTAAATTTTGTTAGGCGATCTAAAACTTATGAATGTTGCAAAAAAACAAAAACAGCATTTCTAATATTTTTTTACAGCAAAGTGTGTAGATGCTTTGTCAACATGGCCTCTGTATTTCAATATCTTAGAGTCTAACTTTGGTTTAGGTTTTGGATAAAAGGAAATGGAATGGAAGACAAACTCAGAATGAAAATGAGGAGTAATGATCGGGGCGAGGCGAGGTCTTGTTGGAGACGTAGACGAAGCATTAATCAGCAGTAGGTGGGATAATTACAGGAGGGGGAGCATTTGAGGAGGCTGACGCTGCAGCTCATCAGTGCATAAATGGCCATCAGATCCCACTGTTCAAACACAAAGGAGCTTTTAGCATGCATCTGGTGAACGGACTGCGGGAAAGACAAATTAACTTGTCCAGAGACTATAAAGCATTTAACAAGTGGCAAAGAAAGCCTGGAGACCGAAAACAAACCAACGGTCAAGATCTTTTGGGTGAAACTGTCTCATCAAGCAGACAATTAAATTCAAGACACCTACTAACAGGAGACGATGCAAAAAACCCCCAACCCATCTGCCTCTGAAATTTTAAATCACAAAGCAATTCTGCTAAAACGAAAGATTCACATCTTATTTTCATAGATGTGTATTCAATGTTAATGTCTGACAGAAACTTGATTTTCATTGCTTGAGTAGTAAATAATATGATGGTTATTTGGGTGATTTGAAACTTGATAAAGCTGAAATTTATCAATGGTTAATCATATATTTATAAAACTGCAGATGGAATGTTGCAGTAATATGGACATATTTGTGACTCAAAGAAGAAAAATCTTTTGCTAGGAAGCTGGCAAAAGACATGGGTCACTGGTGTTTATGGGGAACAAAATACTCAAAATTATCATCATCCAGCAACCTAAAGAAAATAAGGTGAGAAACTCCATGATCTAACAGGCTATGCTGGATCAGAACCACAATCCAGGTTTGGACATCGGCTCAAGATGCTTCTCTTTGGAAATTTGATTCCCAGTGGGAGTAAAATGTTGCAAATGTTTCTGGAAGTTACAACAGACTTCACTTCTGGTTATGAAATCTCTCCTGGAGCCTCTCAAAACTGCAGAAAAAAACTGAAAACTCAAATGGTGTGCAAACTCAAACACCCAAAGATCATAACAATCATCCACAACAGAAGAGTTAGGGTAGTTTTCTTTTTTCTATTCATTGCCTATTGTATGAAAAGCGCTTAAATAATTTTAAATAAATACTCTACCAGCAGGAGGTCACTGACTATGATAATTTTATGCTGACTACTGCTGGTAGTGGTCAGCGGGAGTGACTTCCTGCTACAGTTTTTTGGCTTGATTAAAGAAAAACAGATCAAAGTCAGAATAAATGAGAATGTAATGTTATACAAAGTTTTCAGAAATGTAAACTACTGAGTTGAATTCAATATGGATATTTAAATATATGGAAATATAATCAACATAAGAGTTGGTTTTATTGAGTCACACAAAACCACAGTAAACAGAAATTTAAAAACATCTGTGGTATATCTTTAAAAAAATGGTAAAAAAACAAAAAACAAAACAAATCTATGACAGCTCTACAGATATCTATAGGATGAAAAACAAATGTGTTCTTCAACTATTTACAAATAGTTGTAGAACAACTATTTGTTTTACAATGCAAGATTTTTCATATAATTTCCAATACATAAGTACAGATGGTGGATAGTTTCATACTAAATATGTCATGATGTGTTTGTTGGTCGACCCAAATGTGGCAGACTGAGATGACGAGTAGTCTAGAAGAATTAATTAAAAAAATTATGAACAAAAAAAACTTACAAAAATCACAGAGAACCAAAGGAGCCAGAGCAGAACAAAAATCATAAAATCGTAAATCCAAGGAAAAAAGGATGGAGGGTACTGACGAGAATGTAATTGGAGGAACCAGCAATGAGTAACTGAGAATGAGTTGTATATATATTGGGGTGGTTGATTATTAACAAAGGAAAAGATGGCTGATCAGAAAATGGTTTGAAGTTTGGAGAGGAGAGAGCAGAAGGCAGGATGAGAAAAGAGAGAGAGAGAGAGAGAGAGAGAGAGAGAGAGAGAGAGAGAGAGAGAGAGAGACAAGACATTGTCAAAATCAATGTCTTGATTTTGACATTTACTGTGATAGTTTAGCTCTACATCTTTTGCTCTGGGTCAAAGGCGTGTAAACACATAGTG
>CAEFZY010013704.1:0-36355 GCA_903066815.1 Brachyrhaphis roseni
AAATATGAACGGGAAGCCACCCAGTGGCTGAAATAAATTACTACATTTAAAACACCTTAATAAAGTGTTTTAAAGTGTCTTTCTAAGACACTTTAAAACATATATAAGGCGCACCGGATTATAGGGCGCACTGTCGGCTTTTGAGAAAATTTAAGGCTTTTAGGTGCGCCTTATAGTGCTGAAAATACGGTAATTGTGCTTATTTGTTGAGATTCATCCCTGCTCAAAATATATAAAATGAGTTTATACTCTTCCAGTCTGAAAGTAGAAATAAAGAAACTTCATAGAAACATCATTTCCTGGCTGCAATTTTAGTTTTAAATTAGCTCCTTTTTTAAACATGGCATAATATTGAGCTTCTCATTTTTTTATTCAGGCATAAAGGTAGAATCCAATAGTGAAGACAGAGATTTAAGTCTTGTGTTGGTCCACATTAGCCTGGTTATTACATCCCTATGCAATTTCACTCGATTCCAATCTCGCTTCAGCTCCCAGTCTGTACCATTCACTTGGATTTCTCCGGTAGAATTTCTGCCGGCCAATCAGTGAACATAAAGAGAAGTTATCTAGTTTTAGCAATGGCAGCAGAAGAAGTGAACGAAGCCGTTCAGTCTGTGTCTGCCATGCTCGGCACTTCTCTCTTGTTCGTTTGCTTGTTTGCAGCACAGGCAATGTCCGATTAACTTTATAGTGTCGAACTGGCGCATTACATATGTCACGGACAAGCGTTAGTGACTGGATATCATTTCAAACTTCAACAGAGTCAACGCCTTCAGGAAGCAATAATTTCTCAATATCTGAGAGCCCAAACCAACTGTATGAAGCAAATGGTGCAGAACCAGGAGTTGGATTTTATCGGGCTAGGTTTTCCAGCAACCTAGTAGTTGTTAATTTTCTATTTCTTATTCCAGGTATCATCTTCAGAGGGTGGGGTGACTGGGCTGCTGGGTGGATGGAAAGGCAAGAGCAGCTGCTTCATATAGAAAGGTGAGTTCTCACAGGAAGGATCTCTGTTGGAGAGATGTATTCTTGAAGATGGATAAGAGACTTCCACAGCTGCACAGGGGAGAACTTCAGAGCAGTTCCAAGGGAATCTAAATACAGATATGTGCAAGAATTTAACAACAGGTAAAGTGGCTCAAGGATTCTTAACACCAAGTTTAGTTTCTCAAGAGGTTTCACTGGGAGACTTAATAACAGAAGTGAAGTGAAGGAGAACTGCTTCCACAACGCCCAGCCAGGTAAATCTGCTAAAGGGCTTCAGCTGTTAGTGATCACCAGAATGCCCTGCACACAGGAGAGCTGCTGCATTGAAGAAAATAAAAGAAAAACAACAAAAACAGGGGAAAAAAAAGTATTTTAAATAATTGTAAATAAAGCTGGGCGAGGTAGGTTGCCAAGTTATTTACTGGTGTGGATGTTGCTGTTAATAAATTTAAAAACAACTGAGTTTTAGTTTTTGTTGCTATCCAAAAGCAGCATAGTTATAGCTAGCTGCAAAGATGATATAAGTATAGAAAGAGCTTGAGATTCTGTGCCAAACAGAAAGTGGCTATGAACCTATCTTGCCACATATCTCTTAAGTATTTGGGTCTGGCTGAAGTACTGTAACACCCATTTATTGAGTTAGCACTAAAATGAAGAACCATGAGAGGTGATAAAGCCTCTGCTGCAGATAGATCACTATCAGCATCATGTTTTACATTTCTTCTTCAGGAAATTTGGCAAAAATAATGCCTCATTTTTTAAAAACCATAAAGAGTTACTTTAGATTATTTTTCCAATGAGATTCTCTAAAACTATCATTTATTTCTTTCAGGAAAATATCTATGCTTTCATGTGAAATGACATTGTTCGAGCCTGTCAGTTGTTTTAAGTTTCCAGATTAGCTCACACCCACCAGTCTGCTATTGCACCAAAAACAGGTTAAACTGATTATAACTTCACAGAACCTCACTCCAAAAACATCTAAAATCTTTAATATGTAACAACACCTGGAAGGCTCATATCTATTTTACAGATTTTCTATGTGTCACATTCAGGTTCAGCACATGAGTGGTGCTATTCACAGGGAAGCTACCTCAGAAGTTAAACACTCAATAGCTCTACATAGGCACAGACTGACAAAGCATCCTGCCTCAATGCATATAGTACATGTGTGTTTCTTCTAATAATTTCAATTCCACAATTGTCAGCAAAAGTTTTAGAAAGGAGAAAATGTAAGTTTAGGCACCGTTCATTGACAGTAAATACTGTACATGTCACCTTGTTTTTGCTCTAGTGCCTGTTCACATGCTACCCAAATGTTGTGTCTTTCAGTGTGAGATAATTATAGCAGTGGTGAATTAATCTCATTTTTAGTTTTTCAGCTGAACACCAACATAGATAAGTAGTCCACAAAGGTGTTAATCCCAGATACCTGCAAGTCAAATCAAGACCAACATTTGCAACTTACCAGACCTTTCATCAGGATTTCTGAAGGTGTCAATTATTTTCTTTGCACTTTCATCAATTTCTTTTACAGTTCTTGTACCTCACTATCTCATCATGTTGTGTAGTGTGCAGTTGGAAAAAAAAAAAAGATCAAACTGATCAACCAAAATACAGAAGAAGAAATGTAAGTATAAAAAAATGTAGAGTAAATTAGCAGCATCCACCACGTTTTGGGGGTCAGTAAGAAAATAATGATCAACTAATATTTCTTTAAGAAGAAATTAAAAACTTCACTTTTGATTATCTCAGTCATCAAATTGTAAAGTTATATATTTTTAGACATGAGTCATTGCTGAGATGTGAATAAACACTTTGTGTGTACTGAGACACCACAAAGAAAGAAACGTGAGGTGCAACATGTTCACTACTCAACTTGTAATACATATATAATTGCATGTTTTATAAGTTTGTATAATACATTTAGAAATGTTCTCATAAAATCTAACTAAACACTTCTGCTGTTTCATATACATAGGATATGATAACCAATTCAGAGTATATTTGTATATGTAGACTTCTGAGTAATATTCTTTCACTTCCTGTTTACCAGCTGTGCTAGGCTTTAGCAAAATTGCCCTTCTCCTTCCTGTCAGCACTGAACCTCAGCAGTGTTGTAGGAGTTTGAACTGTGAAAATGTAGATCAGTGTGATTTGCATCAAGCAACAGATCAGAAACACCTACACAGTTTTTTAGCTAAAAATAGCATGGGAAAATGAAACGTGCAGCAGCACTTTTGTTTAGATATCATGTATGTGATACTGGTGCAACTGTAACCAATTGTCACTTTGTCAGCAAAAGTAAATGTCAACTTCTGCTTCATAAAATAGTTAAATATTTTCATGTCTAAAATTATAACTCTGAAATAATCCATTAAAAAACAGTCGGTAACTGGGGTTAGTTATTCTGAACAAAAATGCAGACAAGTTGCAAAAAAAAGGGCTTTGATTGTACTTTGTGTCAAAGTACACTTCAAAAGAAGGATATTAGAAAACGAAAAACTGCAAAGCAGCTTCGATCAATCTCAAAAACTTGAAGTGTTTTAAAACTCAATTCTTGCATAATTCTTGTTTAATCCAAACAGATTAATCGGGAAAGGGTGGTGGAGCAAATCAGACAAACTTTACAAGACTTTTTACATAATGGAGAGCAACATCAACTGTGTCACAAGCAGTCAAAAAGTAGATGAAATATAACTCAGAGGGGCTGTATTGTATATTTTCCAGATATATTGTGCCATTTTATAACACAATCAAGTAACTATGTTACCTCCAGTTGTTATGAAAGTGCTGTATATACCAAGCATAACTTAAAATAAAAATGACCCTAATATAAAAGGGTAAAGGGTAATTTTTTGTATACTCATTAATTGATTGATTAATGAAAAACAAACGTCATAACAAAACAACAAAAGCCACAACAGAGATTATCATTAAAAGCAAGCAAGCAAATATATATTTATAAAATGAAGGCAGGACTTTTTCACAAAGTCAAACTTGCCTTACTCAACCACTCCATTAAGCCAACAGAATGAAAGCACCATCATTTAGCTTTTTCCTTCAACTCAAGGAAGACAATAATCAACGACAAACACACGTCTGCAGAAAAATCTGGTGTTATTCCAAAAAAAGATCTCAGGATCTCATATGTTTGATGTTGAAATCTTTTTCTTGACTGTGTGTAGCTAAACCGAAACTTCAAACGGAAACAAGAGCATGTGACAACTGACCTCAGCTCTGCACTGGCTGGAGATGAAGGTAAGAGAAATAGGGTATAGTGACATGCACACACACATATATACACACATACAGACCCTAAAGGAGTAACATGTTTCATTTTTCCTTTGTGTCCCTCCCTTGTTTTTCACAGAAGTAATTTGTCAGGCTTGATGGCTGTGTGATGTCTGTGGGTGTGTGGGTGTGTGGGGGGTAGGGGTCTGGGTGTGGGTGTGTCGGTGTGCACCTGAGCCTGTGTGTGATACTTTAATTTGACCTTGATGAAAAACAAGCCTTCAATAATTCAGGTCTCTGTTTCCCCATGCGATGACCAAAATCAGTCACACCGACACAAAATCGCACTGATACACTACAGAGTTACACACTGAAGCCTTATTAAAACAATATCAAAAGCACTTCTGCAACTTTATGCTATATCTTGTTCTTTAAATTTATTTTCACAGCGTAGTGGTTCACTTAGTATTTTTCCGATAGTTTCTCCACGACAGAATTTAAAAAATTTTTATACCTTGCCACAGATTTTCATTTGGATTTAGCGCTGGAATTTTTCTGGGGCATTTTAACTCAAACCAATTTTAATCTTTGTTGCTCTAGCAGTACGTTTAAGTTCATTGTCCTGCTGGAGGGTGAATGTCTCAGTCTTAAGTCTTTTGCAGCCTATAAAAGTTTTTCTTCCAAGAAAATCTTCTTGGAGTCATTGAAGTTTGTCACTTCAGTGACAAACTGAAGTTTGGTCAGCGACAAACTTCATTGGTTTGTCACTGACCACCTTCCTTGTCCCCCACTGAGGAAAAGCGTTCCATCACCAGACTTAAACAAGTTGCTTTCTAGATAATTATTGATACATTATGATGTTTAGTGAGCATTCTCTTATTCTCAGTTATTTGCTGGGATTACTCAGTCTAGGGTGAAAACTGTAATAATTTCTTCTGCTATTCCATCCAAAATTTCAGTAATTAACTTATTTTTTTTTTTTTAAAGTTAGCTGCTGCATAGCTCCTAAACTTCAGCTTTAATGAATTAGAAATATAATCCAAACTGACTTCAACATTGTATTCTTTATATCCTGTTTAAAGCAGTGGGTGTTTCATTTGTAAAATGATCTGATGTGATGTGATATGATTATTATTCCAAGAGGACTGTCTTTATTAGAAAATGATTGGAGTTTGCCGCTGTCTTCTCTCTTTAGGATAATCAGCCACAACTACTGTCACAGTAATGTACAAGCAGACATTCTTGCATTTTAATTTGTTGCTGGTGGAAAAGAATTGTCTCTTTTCATCAAGGAAAACTATTTTCCACCTGGTGATAAAAATAAAAAAGTAAATAAATTTAAAAAAACTTCAGCATTCAGTACAGATAGTTTATATCCCTGCTGTCCTCTGGCTAACAGCCTCATCCCTCCCGCATTAAGACTATTAAACTCCCATTAATCTTTTTATTGGACATTTATATTGATGCATTTTATTATTTATTTATTTATATATTTAATTATTTTTCTTGTCGCTATTGGAACAAAATTTCGCTCAATATGTTCATTTTAAAGTTGAATGACAATCAAGCTTGTCTTTGTCTAAGAGTGCAAAAGAGAGTTATTTTTAACAATATATATGCTTTTATGGAAAGGTTAAATCAAAAGTGGTGACATTATTTGAACTACACATACTGAAGCTTTTACTTTGTGAGACTGAATGTGAAATGCATTCAGCTGGTATAAAGTCAAAGGTCATGACTACAGTGTTCCAGATTGAGCCATTGTATCGATGCAGCCTCTATTTGTCCCAACACAACAGGATGTAGGAGCTGAATTATTGAATCCTTGTTTGTCATCAAGGTGAACTTAAAGTGTAACACACACAAACACACACCCACACGCACACACATCCTCATTACACACAAAACCTTTGTATCCTTTGCTCTATTTTAAGAGAGCCTTAATCGGGTTGATCTCTAAGAACTGGGCTTATTTTTTTGTACTTTTATAGATCAAATTCTTTTCAGTCCAAAGAACAAGAAAGCTATGCATCAGAATAGTCAAAATATCCAAAAAAACAAAAGATGGATACTGTAGTCACTAAATAGTTTGATGCATTACCCCGGAGTGAAGTAGGCCTTTTTTAAACATTAAATTATGCTGGATTATTTTTTCTTACAGATTATCAGAAGATCACAACTCATCTTCCCATCTATTTTTTAATTTTATTTCTATAGCATAGAACATTCTCCATATTTCTGACAGTTTGTTGCCAAACTGAACGTGTGTGAGGGCTTTAATTTAATCGAATGTTATCTGTTATGGCAGCCTGCACAGTGATGCAGCTGTTAACTTGCAGCAAGAAAGTCCTGGGCTCAAATCCCAGCTAAAGCCTTTGTGTGGAGTCTTTATAATCTCCCTCTGCATGGTTCTGAGTGGTTTAACCCACAATCCAACATGCATGCATGTTTTGTTATTTGGCCACTCTAGAAGTAGGCGAGTTTGTGCATCCCTGGTTTTCTGTGTCTCCCAAAAATGAACAACCAGTTCCCCGTAAACATTGACTGCTGGCAAGAGGTGACAAAGCACCTACACTTCTGCGAAGATTGTTAAATATTTTTAGCTTAATAAACCCGAGTTGTAAGAATTAATGGTATCATCTATGTTACGCCACATTTTACTAATGTTTGATAAGATTCTAATGAGCCGTGAGTCATTTTAAGATGCATGAACAATACATAATGTATTGTTTGAAAAATAAGATCTTGAAATGATGACGAATTGAAGGTTTAAACTCTAAAACATTTTTACTTGATGTGAGCAGCCAAGTATGAAAAATTAATGTAGATTGGTCTGAGTATGTAATGAAGTTTTCTAGACTGCAGGAGGCGCCAAAGACAGTAGAAAAATCATTCTACTGTTTTGGAACAATTGACACTAAATGTACTACTGAGTTGTGATGCACTGCGCTTGCCATATGCATTAAATAAGATCTGAAACATATATATCTAAAATTTTCTGCCCCTCAAATAGTAGATCCAGTCTGAATCTTTTTTATAAAATTTATTGCAGATCTGTGCTCTATTTTTTGCTTACTATTGTTAAATTATTAAGTAAATAGAAATTACATAATAAAATCCTATGTAGCTTTGCAACTGGAAATAGATCAACATTATAATTAGGTAATATCTCATCAATTATTTGGCAACTTACAGGTTTAGCTCTTCATATTGAATAAAAAAAAAATGTTAATTGTTTGATTCATCAAAAAGAATTACTCTGACTCCATGTACGGTTTTATTTCATACAAATATGTTTTGATATATTAAAGTGTATTAAACTGTTGAAAGATGCAGGCTTGAAGCACACTTACCATTTTTTTATATTTTTCATGAAGCCAAGAAGAAACAAGGGATATATAGCTATAGATTACTGCAACACATACATTTTAGAAAAAAAACTATTTCAAATGTAAAAACCAGAATTCACACAATTTTGGTTCATGCTAAATGTTTTTCCAATCCTTTACCAAAATCTCCCTCCAACCACTACAGTAATAACTGTAGCTTAAAGACATTCTTATTGAGTGACAGTATTAATGTAAAGAGTATCATTTAGTCACTATCATCTAAATGAAAAGAGAGCAAGCATTGACACATCTGATACGCTTAATTACCCAACAATCTGCTGTTGGTTTACTGCTGTTAGCTTCTACAGAGAAGTCAAGAGGCCATTCCAGTGTGTGTGTGTGGGGGTGTGTGTGTGCGTGTGTGTCCTGTGTCTCTAACTCCTTAATCAGTCTGGCAGTCCGGCAAGATTAAGAGAATCCATCTGCACCAGAAGCCGGACATGCAGCAACGCTGTCCCAAGGTGTTACAGCTTTTAACACTTTTAGTAGAAAGAGCTTTTATCTTACACTGTCAGGATATTTCAAAGTACATGGATTAAAGGTTCTCTGTGATACATAAACACATAAGATAAAGTACATTTAAAAAATAAAAAAAAAAGCAAATGGTGGTAAAACTTTACCATGGAACAAATCCATAAGGTTCTTAACTGACTAAAAGCAAAGTCAGAAATGTTGAAACAATACCTTTACTTTTGTTGATGACATGTTAAATTGACTTTTTATATTTACATTAAAACATTTCAGTTCTGTATTTTTCGTCTTGGCTCCTGACCAAGTTTACCAGAGCAGTTGGGGATTAAGCTCTTACTGGCACTTGAGCAGCATGGAGGGTTTCACTTTCCTGATCTTCTTGGCTTTGTGCTGTGGCAGTTCTTTGACATCTGACTGCACCCGTGTTGAGCTCCTTCTTCTCTTCATATTCTATAAATTCACAAACCAAATAGTTAATTTACCAATCAATGTTTACTAAAATACAATATCACACAATAAATATGATCCAAGCTTTTTGATCATGCGGTATCGCATATTAATAGCATCTTCTGCAACTGAAGAACATAAATACTAAAAAAACAACCTTCAAGATTATCAAAACTGTTGTTTGAGATGACCTCTAACTCTGAAAGTGATGAGATGTTAATTGTTAGTCGTAACAACGATTAACGAGGATTAGCTTCAGCTCTTTCCTGTAATCTGCTAATTTAAATTACAGTTTTATATGAAAGTAAAGAACAATTTATTATTTAAATGGAAGACTCCTTAATATTTAACTAGATTGATCAAATAAATTCTAATACATACCATGTTTCTATTTATTTTTTCTTTTGAAAAAAAATCTAAGTTGGTATAAGGCACTAAGTATCTTTATGTGCTTATTTAATTTCTATTTGGGATCAATGAAAAACTTTTGAACTGAATTAAACTAGGATTATTTTAGCAGAAAATGGCTGAATTTAACAGAAACATAAACAGAGAGTTGACAGCATACCACTCATATTAATAATGCACGATTTCATGCTAATTTTCTTAGCAAGACTCCTGCAGAAAATGCCCATGTGTCGCATTTAATTTCTCAAACAAAGCTGTTTACAGAATCCAAAAAAAGGTCTCAAGCTCTCTGTTATTAAGCTTTTGTTAGGATAAAACATATCTGTTCCCCTGCATGCATTTACACTCACTGAATTACTCTGGAGTAGAGGAGAAATAAGGATTAAGAGCAACATGAAGGCAGTGAGTTTTATTGTCTTTGCAAATATGATTAGAGCTAATCAGAACTGAACACTAAAAACAAGATGAAGTCAGGGAGACAGTAGCAAGGCCACAATTCACAGCTTGACCTGAACAAGAAAGCCTGTCAAGGTCGCTTCCCGCTGTATCATGAAATATTGATCATTTATTTGCACAGATGTAAGGTATAACAAGGAACTAGGCAAACTCTCATAACTCTACACTCATTCAACATATGCGTTTAGGTTGGCAGTACCAGGTAGACAGTTTTTTGTTTTTTTTTCTGGTTTAATGGGGCAGTGACTGACTAAGCACTGTAAGATTTGAGCCGATCAGAGGAGACCATATTTGTAGTAAAACGATAAGAAACTTCAATGTCTTGCTCAGATTCCTTCTCTCTCCGGCATATTAGTAATGTAGGCAGTAAGAGAATTTCAGGCATGGATAAGATTTTAAGGCATTGGAAAAGAATGTGATAAAAGTTAACAGTGATGTAAATTATGCCATAAAGGTTTTTGTGGTGCATGGATCCCAGCAGATGCGCAGCAGCTACAGGTGGATAACACTCCCACTCGCTTGAGAGCCGCTAAAGATCGTCAACACCTTTTCTCTCATAGCCACAGCAAGCTTGTTTGAGGTTGCTGTGGTAATATTAAGTTTTATGTCTATGCTTTTCTGATTCATTAGAGGAGGCTTCATTTTTCTTCCAATTTATTTGCAAACGATTGCAGGTGGATGGTCTACACACATGTTCAAATGTATGCATAGCAGCAGTAAATGATTTTCATTCCATAACGTTTTACTTGAAATTGTCAATGGATCTTTTACAGACAGATATCTAACATACATACGCACACATTGATGTGTGTACTGATTAATTCTCTCTGACTATCATTGATATCCACACTCCAGTCCGATAGGTGGCGGTAAATTTACCTTACATTGGTTTGCCATCCGCCAATAAAACACAAAACAAGAAGGTGCTGGAACTCAATGCATTACCTCAGACTTTTTATAGGCACTTTTGCCTTCTAAAGCACCACTGAGGCAAAGACGCCAGGCAAGAAAATTCTCCAACGAGTCCTACATCAGGTCTTTGAGGTTGTTTGCGGTAAACAACTGCGAAATTAACATTAAAGCTCAAATCTGTAGTAGCCAGAGGACGACAGGACACACCCATCCAAATCCTATTGGATGGGAGTGTGAACGCATTTTACACGTGCAAAGCAGGTGAGTAATGACTTAAATAAAACTGGCTTGTGAAAATCTGCCTTAAAAATTGGATGTTTACTACCAGTTACCTTCCTGCAGACGAACATGTGTTTGTTTCCCTGGATCACAGTTTCATTCAACTGGACATGAGGTCTGCTGCAGGCCTTGATCCATTTCCTGCATTACTCCAGACTCCGTTTGGGTTTTGGAAATGTAATGAATTGTATTCCGCCCTCTACACGCTCTGATTTCCTGTTATTTTCCTCAGAATCTATGACGAACCCCGGTAATGTTAACGGCGTTCATTTCTTACAGGGTAGGGGCGTGTCCTTCAAATTGCGACCTCTGATTGGTCTGATGCTGACAAAGAATGATTGACAGGTGGTGTCTTGTCAAAATCGTGACACCACTTGCTTTTTTCTGAAGTAAGAAAAAGCAGCGTTAGAGCATCACAGTATCACCAACTTTTTTAATGTTTTTTTTTTTTTCATTTAATCTTCTATATGTGTGTGTTGTTTTTTATATATATATATATATATATATATATATATATACATATGTTAATTATTTTATTGTCCTTGCTGTGCAGCACTCTGGTGCAACTTGTTTGCCTGTCAGTCCACACAACATCTTCCCAAAGTCTAGGTGCATGCCAAACGGTGTTTTTGGGAGACATGAGACACACCTTTGTGTTGTTTTTGGTAATCAATAGTTTCTGCCAACATTATTTGATGAATCATGAACACTTCACTAATGCAAGGAATCCCTGGTGCGTTCTAGATGTGTCTTAATGTTCTCTTCTGACTGCCTGAATGAACGGCTCATGTGCTTTTTCATTTTGGTTCGCAGGTTCTATGAGTTCTGGCTCTCGGTTTGTAGCAGGAATCACAAAGACTAAGAACTGGCTCTCTAACCTCTTCCCAATCGATTGATGTTAAGTTTTTAATCTGCTTTTGAATTTTTTTTAGATGTAGTCATGATGTGTTGCTTTGTGTGCACTTTAAGCCGACTTCATTTTTGTTCTTTTAGGCAGTTTCTTGAATGTACATGTGTGGCACTAATCAGGCCAGGGTGTGGCTTGTAAAATTGAACTCACCTGTCCAAAAATACTTCTTCACAAACGGACATAATGTAATCCTCATCTGAAAGTTGTGTATTGAACTCACTGTATCGTTGTCTGATATATGTTTCAAACATTTTGATGAGACCAAAGCAAGAAACAGTTAAGGAAGCTAACAGTTCTTGACTCATTGCATAGTGACGATATCATAAAAGAATATACAAGAACTTTTATTTATTCCTTCTTCTCTCTGACAGTGGCTAATTTTGACAAGATTCAGTTTATTGATTTCTTTCACCTTCTGGTGCGTCTTTGCATTTTTTAATGTTTTTTCCAATGTCAAATGAACAGTAACCATGCCATGAGGCAGCACTGGGAGAGTTAAATTATGTGCTCTGTCCCCGTTTTGAAATTCATGAAATGTGTCAGAAGGCGGCAATGCACATTTGCATAATTCTCTGTTAATGTTTTTCTATCTGCATATTCTATGATGTGAGCAAATCTACAGTGGGAATCTTGTTAGTGTGAAGTCTCTAATTTGAAAGAAAATAAAAAGCCAAGAAACCTGCATATTTCTGTAAAAGTGCACTAGAGGCCAGTTTTTCTGCGCCCACTTTTTTTCTGCGAATGATAAATAATTTATTTGCTATAACATGAAGCTGCAGCATATTTTTTTGTTTTCTACTCCCTATTTTATTGCGCTTCACAGTGCATTTTGTTTTCATGACTTTCTCTCTGCTTCTTTATTCTTCGTCAGTTTTCTGGCAGATCTGGATGCTCGCTGCACTTTGACCGCAGCACTCTGGGTCACGGTTTATGCCCACACACACACCAACACACTTACATACATAAAAAATGCACGTGAAATCACATTGTTCCACCTTGAGTGTCCTTCTCCAACCCTGACGGAGAGGGGGGTGACAACAAGAGAGCGGCTGAGGCAGATGGGGGAGGTGCAAAGTCATCAATTATTTATGGTTGAAATCCAATAAGAGGAAGCAGTTTAGATAGGGTCGAGTATACTGACAGATATACAGACTCTCTTTGGTGCAAATTAAAAATAACATAGTTAAAACAAAGCCAAAATAATAAGATCCTATTGGGATTGTTTTTAACTTCTCTTTAGTTGGACTTTAAGAAATACTTATTTAATTTTTTGTAGCTTGATTTTGAAAACAAATCATGTCGTCTTGATGCATTTAAACGTGAAGAAGCTTTGCACAAAATGTTGTTGATACAAAATTGGGAATGGATGTTGCATGATTGTCTGAGACACAGGTCATTTCTGTTTGCTTAATAAGTAGTCTGCTGTTCATATTTGCATACTAATTTGAATTTGAAGCTCCTCATTAGGAAAATGTTCGTGTCTGCTTATTTGTGGATGTTATTAAAGTCTTATACATCTTGAGTAAATTAATGGAATTTCCACCAGTTCAAGTTGGCGCTTTTAGCAGTATGTTGGCAGAAGACAGTTTTAGACATCCTGCAGTCCTTTTTCTCTTAGTTCATCCTCTGTCACAACAGCATAAACTTTTACTGCTCAGTTTTATACAGAAATTTATGAGTCATTGAAAAATCTATTTTACAGCATATAAAAAGTTGTCTTTTCTCTTTTATGCAGAGGTAATGACTCAAAGAGTGATTATGTCTGCAATGTGGTCAATATGACCAGGTAAAATAGAATTGAATATTGTGGTGCAGCTACTGTTTATTATTGCGATATAAAGTAAACCAGTCACTTTTATTTCTCCATTAATGAACCAAGGTAACTATTAATCTTATGTGAACTCTTTTTAATTGAACAATGAATTATTATCAAAAACAGAAGATTTGAAACTCTCTTGTCCAGGAGTGGAACGCTGGCGGCTTGTTCCAGTATGTTCTGCACCATCTCTTGAGTCTGGTAAATATTGGCACGATGTCCTTTTCGTCAGCCCTGGGGATCATTTCACAGAAGAATAGTCACATTTTTGTAGCTCTTTAAGCACAGGCATTGTGAGAGCAGGAATGCTTGGGCTGATACGAATAGGAACAGGATTGTTCCAGGATGGCAGGAACAAAGTATAAATAAATAAAAAAACAGAGTTTCATCAAACAATAGTGCAAAAGCAGGTAATCAGGCAGGCCCAACACGGCACATTCTTGTTTGAGCTCAACAGCTTGTCAGCAAGAAAAAGTGTCCTTCTTCTGGAGTTCAATGTCAAGTCAGCAAGAGCCCATCAAATCGGCATGTGTGTCGTAGTTGAAGACGGCTCTAGGCTAGCAAATATCACATTTATACATGAAATATGCCATGGCAAAGAAATATTAGGACTCAAAGATTTAAAAAGTTCAGAATCAGTTCAGAACATCATCATTAATTAAAGCATAGTCATAAATTACAATGTAATTAAAGCTTCAGCCTGTTTTAAAAGGAATGATTGCACATTATAAATGTGTCTGCTAAAAGGAAAAACAGTCTTTTCTTACTCTGAGTCTGGAGAAATCAAAGTTATTCTGTTGCAAAACACAATATGTAACAGGTAACAGAGTGCTTGACTTGAAAATATGATAGTGTCTCCAGATGCATCTTGTGCTTTTAGTGCAGTCCAGGTCAAAATTGAAGACTGGAGGGGATCAGACATTTGCAGTTGCAGTCCCAAGACTCTGGAGCAACATTGTGACTTGATATTTGTACTGCGGAGTCCCTACAGTCTTTTAAATCCTGCCTGAAAACTCACTTTTCTGCTAAAAGTTCAGGTTGAGTCCCATTAGGACTTTTATGGAATAGTGTCTATTTTTTAGCACCATTTTTATGTGGTTTTAATTTATTATTTTTATTATTGATTTTACTTCATTTTATTATTTTTTTTCTTCAGCTTTTCAGAGGTGGACTTCAAACATTACTATACTGCTTTACAGTACAGGTTCACCTGTACTTAAGATAATTCTCCTTCAAGATCTCCTGGTAAAGAGCAAAATTCATGGTAAGATCCTTTATTTCACTTCGCTCAAGCAGAAAAGCTGCCACGGATCATCACACCTGACTGGTAGCTTTTTTTTTTTTTTCTAAAATGCTGCGTTAAATTAACACTGTTCTGTTGTCTCTTCATCTGTGGATTCAAAAAGCATCCACAGATGTTATTCCCCATACTCACAAAACCATAGGAACTAGACTGGTCACAATGCTTTACTGTTGAAGTATCAACACACTCTATACATTCTAAAACAATGTAAAAATGTATGTTTGAAGTTATAAGTCTGAAGGCATGATGAATAAAAATGAAGATGTTTTCTCAGCAAGTGATAAAATTGTTAAAATTTTGATCAAGTTAAAATCTTATTAAAAACAAACAAAAAAAACACTTCATTTCAGACTGGAGCAGAGAGAGGTGATTTTTACAACAGGGAGGCAGAGATATTTGTGGATAAAGATAGGCACATTGACTTCATATAGATCATCCAAATTAAAAAACATTTAACTTTTAAATAGTCAAATTTAAAAGTTAAATTTGACTATTTAAAAGTCTAATTTAACTTTAAATTTGTTATGTTCCCCCTTGCTATCATTTTGCTGAATAGTATGGAACTGATTAAAGCATCAATAAAACAAACTCAATTTTTCAATTAAGCTTCTAGTTGAAATACAAGCTTCTGTCTTGGGTTATATTTGCACGTCTGACTCCAGAGGACTTGGTGCCTCGCCAGTCATGAACTTCACTGTACATCATTGACTTAGTGGATAGGAACTAATATGAAGTGCAGTTTAAAAATTTGAAATTAAAGGAGCACGTAAACCCATTCAAGTAATTTTAATTTCATATATCTTTAATTATTTAGGTCCATTAAGCTTAAAAGCAAATTCCGATAACGTATACTATCTAATACATTTCCTTTTGACGGCTAGCTGGTAATGACTCACAGGAAGTCATAGTTTATTCTAAAGCAATTTTAAAAAGGATCACATTGCTGCAATGGTTTGATCCAGATTCAGTGACATTCTCTCCTGGAAATCCCACTAAGACTTCAGAGAGAAAGAAGCTGACAGGGGAGTTTTGCTTTTCGACTCCTTGAGAGCAGCTTACAGGTTCAAGGCCGGTCATCATCCGAAACGACTGAAGTTAACATTTGTTTATAATTTATTTCATATTCATAACAGTGACAATGCTAATCAGTATTTATTTAATAGTAGCTTACCTGGGAAAACTGCCTTCTGGCTGTCAACAATTTGTGATGAACAGCTACAGAATAGTAGAGGAAAAACAATCCTGTGTGCTGATGTAGCAAAGAATCTCAGCCACAACAAAGTCCTAGAGGTATATAGTTACATTACGTTTGTCCTTTTATTTGTCCTTAGTGTTATTGTGGACTTATGTTCACTATTGAGCTATAGGTTCAAACAGACATTTTTTTAACTATGGTAATGCTAACTCAGTTTGTTAGTAGGTGTAGATAATGACTAATAAATTCTTTATTGATATATTTTGTGTCTAAGTTTAGAATAAAAAAGCAATTCACATTGAAAGTATTTAACCCAATTGCATCCATTTATATTTTTGACACAAGTTCTGAATATATTATGTGTTTAAGTGGCAGATCATAGAATCAAATATAACTAATACCACATCAGACTGAGACTGGTGCATTTCACAGAAAAGATGACATCATAAGTGAAGACCATTACCTAAAAATATTAAAGTGACACTTTAAGACATCAACCTTGAAGGTATAGGTTGGTCAAAAATGGGTCTAACATAACATACAGCCAAATTATGTACAAAGTGGTTTAAGAACAACCAAGGTCAATATTCAACAGTGAGAAGATAGCGGTCCAATGTTTTTGTAAATATTTGTCTGGAACTACATATATGTACATTATACAGTTGAATATGTAATTCTTGACAAATATAACAAAAATTATTGTAAACTTTTCTTCATTGCTTGTTGGCCCAGACTCAAAGTCAGAAACACTGTCGAGGACAGCAGGATTGGCACGTGGTGTACGGCTGGGTTTGACACCCAAACCCATTTTTCATAAGTCACCCAATGTACAGTAAAACAGTCACAGTGGTTGGACACAGAGCCTGAGAGAAACACAGTTTCCTGTGCACTATTACCTGACTTTTAATCTTCTTTCTTGAGAGAGAAACAGACAATACAAGAAAACAAATCATTTTCTATGATATTCTGCTCTAATGATGTCCAAGCTGCCAATCCACTGAAACACCCCAAGCAGCTGTTTATTGTACACACTTGGAACATTTGAATATTTTACAACCAATTTCATGCTTTGGAATAAACCTAATGATGAGAAAGCATCCTGGAAGAAGTATCTGAATAATTCACTTGAGTAAAAAGACTTATGTAACACTTGATTTTAAGCAAGTCTTTTCATAAAAATTTAAAATGCATTGGTGAATGTAACATTTTTCACAAGGATTGGATGAAAAAAGAAGTAGTGTTATACTGTCATTTCCAGTTTGATTGAGTCACCTAGCAAAACTAAAAACAACCAAAAATGTCAGTGTTGGAAAGTAAGATGTGCTCATTTTGAGAACTTCAAAACAAATTTACCACTTTATACCACTTGTATTTGAAGCATATTTTTATTTGTGCTCTGTGGTATAGTCAGATAATATAATGCTGTGTTAAAATGAAAGTTAAACCCATTAGCCATCAATTCATTTTCTGTTTTCAATTTAGTGTCTCCCATTAACCTTACCTGCATGTTTTTGAAGTAAAACACTAAAGTGGATGAATTAAAATTATGTGTCTTATGTGTTTTACCTGCATTGTAATTTTTTTATATATATTTTCAGCATTTGACCCAGGCAGGCAAATATATATATTTATCACTGATGGTTGTGGATTGCAGTAAAATTGTACTGCTATTCTGTGGCTCTGTGGGCAGATCTCAAGAAGAAAGAAGAGAAAGAAGGGCCTCAGGTGTTTGTGGATCCTTCATTTCTTCTGCTTTCATCCGTTTCCCCTTACCCTCAACACTTCCTTCCTCCCTCACTGCTCCCTTTGTTCTCTTAAACCCATATTTTTTCCAGCAGTACAGTTTCGCTTCCGAATGTTGTTTTGTTGGGTTTTTTTTTTTTACCTGCCAGCTTATCCTAACCTCTAGTTTTATAAACATGCACCTAAAATTAGACTGACGGTGACGTTATGTTCTCGTATTGTCTCACAGCAACAAACATCAACAAAATATTCAGACAGGACTTGTGATTAGAATTATTTCCATGCAGATCCATGGGTTTTTATATATAAATAATTTTTTTCTAAGCTGCAGCATAAAGTGAAAGCCATGGCTCCTTTTTCATGTAACATCTCTATTTGCCAATAAGACTGCAGTTCAGACCTTTGTGGGGGAATATACTCCCACTTTCTTTTTTCTCATTGCAACTTGCATCTCATAGTTTTGCAAACTTCTCAGTTCCTTTTCACTCTCTTGAGGAATATTAGTAACTGTTATCCAACAGCCAAAACAACCCGCAGTCTATAATATTGAGTAATAGAGCACCCGCTCCTTCCTAACCCGCTCCTTTATATCTATTACTGTTTATTGCACTGCGACACGACAGTCTTACAAGAGAAATCCCAGTGAGTCTTCACTGACTGATAGGCCAGCCTGCAACAACAAACAATGAAAACAATATGACAAATAAGGAGAAGAAACATTTTCCATCTAGACTACAAATAAAAAACTGAAATTAAATGTTATATGGCTGTACCAGCTATGAAAAAACCGCTTTAATATGATTTTGTCAAGTTAAGTCCAAAGTTTTGATTGTAAATAAACAATTTCCACACTTTCTTGCATGAACCCATAGTTTTTCCATATTAAAAACAATATGGTATATATATATATATATACAGTATATGTATGTATGTGTATACACGGGTGTGTGGGTGTATATATCAAACCAAATGTTATGCAAGTTCATAAAGTGAGCAACAAATAAGATTCACATCACAGTTTAGAAAAATTAGAGCTCAAGGCTAATTTTTAATCATAATAATTATTTGCCTTTCTCATTATGCTGACATAAAACTTTTTGACATACTGATAACTAAAACAAGTGTTTAGGTTTTTGTTTTTTTTACATGCTCATGCTTCTTTTCTCTAAACATAATAGGTTATTATATTTGCTATCTTGACATAGAAAATTACTTTTACATGCAGACTTCAATCAATGAAATGCTTTTAAAAGTTTTCCTGGAATGATCCCAAGATAAAAGATTTTTCTCCTCTACAGATTACAGGTATTAGCATGATGACCATGTCATTATGATAACACTAATACTTAAGGAATAATTAAAGACAAATGTCAGCAGTAGTAATGTAACTCTCAGAAGAATATTACTGAATTAGATACAGAGATACAGTCACCGACAGAGATTATTCTGCCCTCTGAACATTTCTGTACAATTAGGCTGATAAATAGTACTTCACTGAAAGACTTGCCTCTTCTTATACACAATACTGCTAAATAGTAGATTAACAGAGAAATATATAATCATTTTAAAGAAATTGTACAAGAGATTGGTCCAAAATCTACTAATTTAATGCTAATATCCACAGAAAATAATTAGCATTTGTGGACTTAGCAAATGCTAAGGTTTAAAAACTTATCATAATCACAATGTCCTTATATGCTGACATGTATTTATCACATACAATCTGAGGAATGGATTAATATTTTTCCATTTAAGTTATATCATTTCCATTTAATGATATAACTTTAACTTCTTAGCAGATCCTGTGTACAGCTACACCAATACATAAAAATTATTACATAGCCAGCAGTTGTCCAGAGTCTGAATTGAGCTTGAATGGGATTTGAGCCAGACAGCAGTGAGAAGGGAGTGTAAAGCAAAAGTACCACCAGATCATCCTGAAAGGTGAAGACATAAAGAACATTTGACTTGCATGTGATGGGGAGAGCTCTGCTTATTGCAAGACCAAGAAGGTATCATAATTTGTCTACTGATTTAAAATTAAAAAAAAAAAACTCTTGGAAATATGAGAGTTTAGGGTGTTTGATAAAAACTTGGTAAAATAAAAAGTAAAAATCTTATGTTGGTCTTATATCCAACTATAGCCTACATTACAGTTTCTGGAAACTTGATTTTTGCAGTTCACTTGAAGCAGAAAAAGTTTTAATAGATTTAAACTGAATTTCTTCACTTCTCTTTTTGTGTGTTTTTACATTTTATCCTGTTTTGACTTAGTTAGATCATTTTAGCAAGCTTAGCATACTTTAAAAGTTATTCTACTTTATTATCTCAAAATAACAAATATATATTCCTTTAATAAAGGGTTATCACAGTAAGTGTTTGACAAAAGCAAAAGTTTTCATTCACAATGACAGAAACCAGAAAGGTTTGACTTTTGAAATTTAGACAATGAACTGATTCAAGCTAAAAAAAAATATTACATCACAGTGCCTATCATAGATCATCACATTATTGATCTAAATTATTCTCATGAATTGTAGCAGTGACACTGAATGATGAAACTTGGAGTAACACAAGAAATATCTGTTTTCCTATCATCATTATCTCATGATCTCAAGGATTCAAAGATTGCAGAAGCATGCCTTTATCTCAAGAAACTGATAAGGCAAATATTTAATGTTAAGGAAATCACATCAAACCTAATTATTTTAGGCTATTCTTGTCCTTCATAAGAAATGATAAAAAACACACGTGTACAAAAAAGGACTTAACTGTGTAGACAAAAATAACAACATTCAAGGTCACTTCTAAAACTCATTCTTTCCTAAAATTGTAAATGAGCATACAATGTATTTTACTGACACAGACTAATGTTGATTATTATTGATCAGGGACTTGGCAAAAAATATAAACAAATAATAAACCTTTTTATTCAGCATTTAAAATGTCATTTACATCATAATGAATACATCCATAGCAAACCAAAAAGTACTTTTTTGTGAATGTGTTTCTTGGTCAGAGTTAATATTAATTATGTATATTCTTTCTGTGTTTCTTTCTCATAGTAAGTACTCGGCTCTTTTTGTCTGGCTGCATCTCTTTGGTGGGTGAAGCTTTTAACCAAGTCATTGCTGCCATTATCTGAATGTACTCTTTCCGACTTGTTGCATTAGAAAGTTTTCCTGTAGCTCAGATATTCTGTATTTAATTATGTCTCTTTTATATTCCTAGTACACCCTGAATAACATTTTACGAGTCTTTTTCTTAAATGAAACCAATGACAGAACTTTTTGTTTCTGTGTTGTTTTGCTTTCTCTCTTTTTCTTTCGTAAGGAAAGCGTCTCTGGCTCAACGCCTGTGTGTTTGGCTGTGTCACGTTCCTGGGTATACACTCTTACTGTTTTTTCCCTCTCAACTTTCAGCCATGCAGTCACAGCAGATTGTCCCTTTTTGCCAAACGTTTCTGCCTGTTAAGAAGAAGTAGTTCTTTTCATCTGTCACCACATGTTCTCTGACAATCAGGGATTGCTGAAAACTCAATGACTCAATAAAATAATTTGAGTTTTTTTGAATAGGTAGATTTTTGCAACCTGGTATGAATATAGCATTGAGATCTGATGGAATAATAATTTGGATTAAGTTTGACTATATTCAACTACATCTGAATGATTCTTTCGTTAGATTGGAATAGAATTAACTGATTTGATTCCATATAACTGGAACAAATTGTTTTGATTGTTTTGTCAAGTGCTTCATGATGACACTTGTTAGCTGCAAAACTGAACAGCATTGGCCAACAATGTAACTTTATATGCACTCCAATATTGGATCACAGCTGTGACTGAACTCACAGAGAAAAAAGGGGATTCTCCAAGTTACCACATTTGTCATTCTAAAGCACACTTAAATAAAATTCTTGCATGAATAACATGTTATGCTTAACATTCGGAGTTTGAAATAAAATGGTTTGACCCAAATAACTGAAACAGATCGCTTTACGAAGGCTGAATCTTGTTTTTAGGCTTTATATAGAAATCAAGAACATGTAGTTATTATGGTGAAGGTTAGGGTGAGTGTTTGGGGATTCCCTTGTGTCTGAAGGAGTCTATAAGGAGAACAAAATGTGTGAGTGAAGATCCTCTGACATTTCCAGAAGGATTATCATTTATAAGAAGATTAATACCAACCACCTGGCCAGCTGCCTTTCCCTTTTCTCTCAAGTTTGTCGCTGTTTGAGAAACACATGGGTGTTTTGTTGTTTTCATGCAATACAGAAAACCCAAATAAAGCTCTGAAACCATAAACAAGAGAAATTCTTGTGACATAATATGACATTCATAATAATAAACAGAGTGAGCTATTATTTAGCATATTCAGTAGGACAGGAGTTGCTAAAGATAACCACGGAGACACTTCTTAGGTGTAATTCCACATGCTGTTCCTGAATGCAAAAACTGCAGACTGTTTTTTTCCAATGTAAAGCAATGAAGTGGTTGGTGGAGAGACAGTAATTCAGAAATATGATCTGGGTCTCAGCCATAAAGTGATTTAACATCAGTGTTATGTGCAAAACCATAAATCTGGGACCCAACTGGCTGCAAGCTTAAGATAATTGCAAGGGCCCAGAATAAGTTGCTTTACATTGATTTTTGGTAAAATAGTTCTGCAGTTTTTCTGGTCCATTGGGACTCTAAGAACAAAGATAATATAAAATAGCTCTGATGCAGGTGTCTAAAAATAGCAGCAATAGGAAAGTAAGACCTTATTGCAATTGAAACAGCGTGTACCTTGATTTTCTTAATGTATGAAGAACACTAGAACAGTGCTTTTCCAGCAGAACAAAAGAAACTGTTCGGGTTCAAACTTTGATCTATTTAAGTAATAGCAGCACCCAATATTTCATTGCCGATAACAAAACTATTTCTGATAATATTGTTTTGCCACACAGCTTATTAAGGCTGGAAAAAACATCAAACCTATTATAGGCTACAGGTTATTTTGCTTTGCTTTTTGAAAACTAAAAGTTAAATATTTCAGCATTGTCCTTTATTAAGGCTACCGATCTTATAATCACTAACAAAAAACAATTTTAGACATAAACACTGCAGTATGTAGCATTGATTTTCAATATTGGTTAAATTTGTCACAGTTTTCCTGTAACGATACATTGTTTTTCTACCATTAGAATGTGATTGACGGTGCTAAGACTGTCCTCTTGGCTCTGATTGGTCGTTTCTGACCAGGAGCAACGTATTCATGCAGATAGGAGTAAAACCTCAGAGAAGAGGCAAAGGAGCTCAGATTTTCTCTCAGATTATCAAGTGACAGAGGTGAGTAATTTTTCTTGGGGCCGTGTGTTGCATGATTTAGATGTGCACTCCAGATACAAAACCTCTGATTCAGATGGTTTAATCATCTCTTCATTCAAATTCTGTAGCAGCCATCAATCACTGATTCATTGAAATTAAAAGTGTTCTCCCAAGAAACCCCTAGGAAGGATAACACTTATTAATAGGATCTACCATCCCTGATTTAAGACGCATTCATTTTTCTGCAGATTAGTTTAAAGTAAAGTCCTACATTCTGCCATTACACAGCCATTTCTGGTCAAACCAACAACACTTAAACTAGCAATTCTCTTGTTTTTGCACAACCACTAATAAGCAAATTCACAGACAGTGCATTCTTGTTTCCCTGTTACTGCAGTACTGGTCCAGGTTCCTTCAACAACAGTTTGAAGGAACCTGTTTCATATTGTGTTAAATTAGAGATAATGCAGTTTGAATCAATAGTTTACTTCAAATATAAGTTTGGGTTCTGCTAACCAATGACAGTGCATTCCTCTTAGTCATTAAATGTTCCCATGCATATTTCATTTACTGTGTTTTTTTTTTTGTTTGTTTGTTTGTTTTAACTAAAGCTTCCAATACTGAAAATAAAGGGACTGATGTGTTTTCTAGGAGTTGATGCAGATTTTACTGTTGGTGTTAGTGCAGTCATTGTAAAAATGTTTTGTTCTTCAGTGAATTTCTTAAAAATCCTATATATCTTAAAGTGCAATCCTTTTGAAACAATATGTATAGTATACATAATCTGAAGAACTGTGTATTGCAGTGCATTCTCCAGAAAAAGTTCTGCATTCTGTTAATAAAGTTAAATAGCTAACTAATTTTAAGGTGTGCTAATTTCACAGTGGTAATGGTATATAATTTACAATGTGCCTCAGGCTGCTTCCCAGTAATTGGTAATGAGTAAATAATTCCATAGCAACTCTTTATACCAGCCAGTTTTTTTCTTTTTTTAACTCTCTCTGTATACATAGTAAATCTATTTGTGCAAAAAAATCTAAAGGCCTTTTCAGATTACATTTATAGTTTCTGTACTCTTATTTGCAAAATATTATTTGGTTTCATCCTGAATGAATGACCTCATCCCTGACAAATCTCTCCATGGAAAGCTCTCCCTACCAGTGGATCCCAACCCAATTAGTGTGAAAGCATTGATTTCAGTCTATGATGCAGGCTGTCCCCTGTTCTACCCCATTCCTTCAGGCTACAGATCAATACAAACAATCACTGATTACTTGCATATAATGAGCAAGAATTTACTTGTGGCTTCAAGCAGAAGCTATAAACAGTGATACGTAACATCTTCTATCAGTTGGAATTTTTAAATATTATTTCATGATTCCAGTGTCAAGCCCTTCCTAAAGAAAAAATACAAACATTTTGAACCAGACATATTAAAGAAATGCTTGTCCTTGATATTTGTTATTGTGGGTTTTACTGTTGCACAAAGAGTTGATATAAGAAATTCTTTATCTTTTACATTCAAGTATTGAAATTAATTATTATGAATTATGGCTCCACTGCTCACTGGGATCTTCAGTAGTTCAGAAATGAATCTGTAGTCAACACCATCAGTATGTGTGCAACAATAATGTTGCTAAGGTCTTGAAAGAGCTCATTGGTTTTGACCATCATGAGATATTATGTGTCAAGCTTCTTTCTACAAGCTATCAGTTAGGACTTACACAGATGATATACATTTGCCTGGTAGATATCAGCTGGTGTCCAGACTGGGCATTTTTGCATTTTTTTCTGTCATTCAATTTTTTACAGATAACTGGAATTGAATTATTTGCATGTGTAGACTAACATCTGGTGAGAATTTTGTGTCAGAAATTTATCTTATTTTAAAACTATCTTTTCTATCCTTATTTTACACCATAAACATAAACTAATTTTTACCACATATACCCATATATTAACTAAAAAGTGTTTAGTTAGAATATGACTAGCGAGCAAAAACAGAATGTAAAAGGGGAAATATTGTTTTACTGCACTGCAAATCTGTTTTTATGTGGGTTTACATGTTATAATTTTATTAAAATATTTTTTAATTGTCTGTCATCGCTTTCTTCACATAAGTACTTATTAATATTCACAACTCATTCCACCAAAGTTTTGCCTAAATTGTAAAAGCTGTTGCTGACTTAAACTCTTATGTCTCACAGTTAAATCCAATTTCTTACTTTTATCCCTGCTTCCAAACTTAAATCATCCTTTTGATTCTTCATTTGAGGATACAAAGAATGGTTTGAATTTTCCAAACTATGACTCTTCTTTAAGAAGTCAACATGCCATCAATTGTTACAGTTTCTTTTTAACTAAACAGATGCAAGATGTTTTCTTGGGGATTTTATATCCTGTTTAATAAAAAGGATATGCAGCAAAAATTTGCCATGACAAAAGCAACACTATTTTATAATAGAAAAAAGGAGCATATCATTTGGAAAAGAGACAGAGTCTGAAGAGCATTGGACTGAGGAAAAGGGAGACATAATGAAAAAGAGAGATCAAAAACCTTGAGGGATTTGAAAAGAAGAATGAATAACATGTCTGTGGGAAAGAAATCTGTGCCCAAAAATCACACACAGACAGGAGAAATAAATTTATGTGAACAATGAATAATAAAATTAAGTAAACAGATGAAGAGGAAGAAAGGGTAAACTGTACGAGAGCGGGAAAGGATTATGAAATGTGGCAGTGACAGATTTCTGAGAGTCTGGAAGAAAAACCAGCAGGTGTGAACGTAGCTTCAGTCTGCAGATCAAAGAGCAGATGCCCTCACACACACACAAAAAAAAAACACTTCTCCTCACAGACCATCTATCTTGAAGGCAAATTAATCATGTAAGCCCTGTATGGCCACAGAACCACTCTGTTTTTAAAGACTTTTTGGAACTAGTGGCCTTTATTGAACATTAAATGGACAGAAAGTAAGATGTAAAGACATTCAACAAAATGGCCTGGGACTGGCAATCAAACCCAAAACAACCATGTCAAGGACTAAAGTCTTTGCACATGGTGTTCTACCAACTGAGCAACCTTGCACTTCACTTTATTTAGAATTTTTTGTAATTCCTAATTTTCTTTTGAAAATTTTAAATATGATTTAACAATGTTTCATTGCTCTAAGCCTTGATTGTAAAATAACCCTCATTTGTCAGGATCAATGGTGAGTAGAGTATCAAAAAATTTTACTCAAGTAAGACCAGCACTGCTGATCTTACTTGAGTACAAATGTTTACTCAAGCAAAAATAAAATTTTTCTAATTTTTTTAAATTAAAGGCTTACTTTAATACAGTTGGTAATGTAGATATTCATATTATAACAAGATGATGGATGGATGGACGGACGGATGGATGGAGTGAGTTGAACTCTTGGAGTTTAGGAAGGAACAGTCATAGTTAAATTCTTACAGACAATATGGAAATAAAAATGCTGAGAAGAAAGAATTAATGAAAAAATCATTTGAGTTCAGAGTAAAAGTAAATTTAACTTTGCTTTCAGATCAATGACACATTTTCATCATCTTCCTCCTCTATTAACAACACCCTCGTGGCTTATTAACTTTGAGTACTGCAGCAGTTAAGCTGCAATGTTTCATCAGACCATGGACCTTAGAACACTCTAATTGGTCAGAAAGTGAACCCCTAGCAAACTTTTACAATGATGTAATATTGCATCTCACACATTACTTAGAAATAAGGAATGCCCCATAGATTAAATAGAACAAGTGGACTTCTCCACTGCCACTGATAATCTACCAAAGAACAGTTTCAGTCTGCTATACTGGGCAAACTGGCTGGTACATCACTGCATTAAATGGACAGTTTCTAACATAAATATCTTAATACACTTAAAATAAGACAAAACTAATTACAAGTAACTTTTCAGCAAGATATAGGAGCTTGTTTTAACTCAATAATTCCTTAATATTGATGAAAAAGTATTTGTTCCATCACCATATTATTTCACTTATAAGATGGGAAAAATTGTTGTTATAAGTGAAATAGTCTGTCTACGGACCAAATAGTTTAATCAATTTTAAGGAATTATTGACCTGAAACAATTTCCTATAGCTTCCTGAAATGTTACTTGTGAGTTAGTATTGTCTTATTTAAAGTGCTCTAAGATATTTGCACTAGAAAGTAGACCAATATTACTTGGTAAGATTTTGTGTTTTTAGAGTGAATTTCTTGCAGCAATGGGTCAATGCATGTGCACACACATCCAAATATTCACTCTTATATGGGTCATGTTAACCTTGAAATTTATATGGAAAAACATACATTTTTCACTTGTTTGCAAAAGACACATTATACACTCACATTTAATTTAATCAGTCGAAGCAGCTGCCAGCTTCTATCTTTTCCCAACAAAGGTAATTTGCAGTGGGGTGGGACCCATTTTAGGTGTGACTATAGCACCACATGTCGAGCTTTATATTTAGGAATCATTCACCAGCTCAAATGTCAGAGGTTTGCTTTTCAACTTTCCCGAAAACTGTTCTGAAAACATTCATTTTTCACAGCTTGATTATTCATGAAATACAAGCCAACAAGCAAAGTTGTCAACTGACTGTTTGAAACAGTTTGAGAAGAGTTGCAAACTTGACTTATCAAAGAAATATTCCTCTGAAAGATATACATTATTTCTACAGTTTTCTTCTATTTATAAACTGACAAAGATTTTTTATATATATATATATATATGTTCTTAAAAGCTGATGAGAAAATATCTTGATTTATTGTTGCTGTATGATCTGTTTCCTCCTTAGTCTATTTGGTTTATTTCCACTTTCATTGGCTGTTATGAGATGTGTGATATAACTCAAAACAATAAATACACAAAAATCTTAACTTTAAAAAGACTTGTGTGTGTATACCATTACAGGTCCTGTGATTCATGGATTATGCTCATAAGCACAAAGATATATTTGTTTGTCTCTGCTTATTATTGTCTAAAAATGATGAGACAGCTGCCTCTCTAAAACTGAACTGTAGTTAACACCTTTAAATCCAATGTTAAATTGTTTCTTAAATAAAAGGCCTGCAATGCAATAAAAGTGGATTAGCCCCACAACTGTCCATGATGCAATGAGAATTCAGAGGCTGAATCATAATCATTAGGGAGCTGGATGAGCAACATTTTTATGCTAATGTTTTTAGCAGAGTGAGTTGAGGACAGACAGAGAAATTTAATGACTTTTAACAGAACAGGGGGCAGGAGGAGAGGTATTGTTCTCAATACTCAACTCTAAAATACACATTTAAACAATTTATCAAGCATAATGCCAAATCTGATTGTAAACTGAGAATCAACTGAAATAAGAGATTAAATAATACACGATAATGTGGCTTGGAATGCAATTTTATTATACACAGGACAAGATGAAGCTTTATCCATCTGTCTGTCTGTCTACTAATCTATCAGCTATATCTATCTTTTCCAGCTTTGAAGTAATAGGTATAGGAGCTTACATGGGAGAAAATCCCAAGGGATGGAGGGAGAGGAATCACATGTATTAATGCAAACATGGGAGAAGATGAAAGGAGAGTGATGATGTGGGGGAAGAAGGAGGGAATAAGCAGGTGGTTGCTATCACTGGATTGAACAGATGGGCTATAAGCTAAACAGCCTGGATATTTGTCCTTATGCCAGAGCTGAAAATGACAAGATAGAAATCAATACTGTGATCAGAACGAATGTTTGGTGTTCCACCTCTGCACCTGTCCTACTCTGTCTCCCCTGTTACCGTGTCAAACCCATAGCTGATTTTGAGGGGTAAAGTCATTGTACATTTGATGGACAACCCAAAAGACCTCTCAGAGACAAACCGTATCCATTCTGGATTCTCCACACTCAGAGTCTCAGACTTTGAAGTGTGTTCCAGATAACGCTGTCAGGCCTCAGGACTTTACTGCTGTCAAGTCATTAAGAACATTTTTACTCCATTCTCCATCCTCTGTATGAGTTCACACATTGCAGACTGGTTTGATAAACCTGTGGATACATAGAGTGGTTAGCTAATGTTTAAATTCCCCTAGAACTTTTTTATTATTTTCTTAGAAAGTAAGACAAACCAAACACAGATGGTTTAAGACTTTTTAAATTTTAAATGTTTTCCATTAATTTAGACTTTACAAAGTGTATAGTGCACACTGCTCCTATAGAGCATAAAAGCTTCAGAGGCTATGAAAATGCTTTTCCTTTTCTGACACTGATGAAGCTTCAAAACAGCGTACGCTGTCCCGTTCCTTCTTTTTATACCATCTAAGCTCTCATAAACCCACAATCAGGCGCTACAGCTGTGACATCAGTAAAGTCAATCTGGTTTAGTGATGAGGGCCTCAGGGTGGAGATTAGGCCTCTGACACTTCAGGCTGGTTAATAAAAGCCTGGTACACCAGTCACTACAGCAGGAATTGGCTGGTTTCACACTTTTGCATCATCAAGACAATCATCTACTCTCTTTGCGGCTGTACAGTTTGACCTCTGAAATCTCTCCATTCTCTGTGTTTGAGTGTCTATAGGTATGCATATCAAAGCAGATTTTCTTTGTGTCCTTTCAAAATGTCTGCCCTTTCATATTTTTTTTTAACCAACCTTATGATAAAGACAGCAGTTTTACAACCAAATATCATGTTAATTGAATGGCAAAATAGTGTATGTTTTCTTATGGAAGTGAGTTTTTCCCTAGAAGTATTACCTTCTCTATTAGGTTTGCAGAATGATATTTTTACTGTTGTGTTTTTCTCTGTGTGTTTTGATCTAGGAGGATAATGGAAAGCAAAGCATATCAACATTTTTGATGGGTATTCATGTCATTCTGTCACAGGAGTTAGACGGAAGCTCAGAACAAGGCTGACAGCATTGATCTGCACAAAGCCCCGTGCTCTTTGTGTCCTTGTCATTCAGGTATTACTCATCTTGCAGAAACCTCTTTAAATATTTACCTTAAGCGGATTTGTCGACTTAATAGAAGTGGAAATCACATTGTTACATTAGGAAACACATTTCAAAATAACAACGTAGGGTATCATGTTGTTCTGGGGAATGTAACATCTAATATGTTAAGGTAAGGGTACGATTTGAGAAAGTCATCAAGGAAGTAATGCACTTCAGTCTAATGTCTAAGCTCATGTCTCTTTTGTTATTTAATAGCTGAAGGCTTTGGGGAGTCCAAAACAGGTTGGTTTCATTTTACCATCACCTGTCACTGATAACAGACAGTCACACCTAGTGCACTTCCACACTCTTTCTGTGGTTGCTGTATCATTTTATGGCTGGCCTAATAAGAACCTTCTTTTTATCTTACACTTGGGCTTTTTCAGATAAATAAAAATGTTTAGTACATCATAACTAGGAATGGGCACCGCATGAGAATCTCATGGTATGATAACCTTGAGTAAAATCTCATTGTATCATGTTATTAACGCAAACATTTAAACATGATCTAATTGCTTTTAAAACAAAAAAGCAATACCACAATAGCATTGAGCATTACACACTTAATGTTGTGTGACATTTATTCACAGTATTTATTTTAATTATTGAGAATGCAGCTGAAAGTATTGACAGTCTATTGTTTCATCTGCTTGAGACAATGTCATTTTACTAGCAAATCAATGACATGATAATGTGACAATGTTGATTTACAAATAAATCAAATCAAATGGTTCGTCCGTCAGAGGTCAATGAGTTAGTACTAAATGAAAACAGTAAGTCAGTTTAAAAGCTCTTCTAAAGGAAATGTACTCAGTGGAACACTAAAGCAAAAAAATATATATATATCTCTACCAATTTGCCATAAAGCAAAAAAAAAAAAAATAGAATAAACAACTGTTGAAATTAATAGAAGAGTTTATATAAATATTTAGTAGAATGGTAGTTTTTCTGGCACTAGTGTCCTTTATTTGCAGACGTTCAGACAAGAAGTGAGTAGCAAGAGAAGGGAGGAAGACATGCAAAAAAAGTTAGTAGGGAATTGAACCCCAAACTGCTGTGATGAGAACTAACAGCTTCTGAATTTGGGGCAGCCATCCTACATCTACAGCACAAACCGCCCCAATTCTACTTTTTAAATACAATTTGATGGGTACAGGTGGAATGAGCTCATTCCCCGCCCACGTTGCTGCCTATATGAGGATGTGAGGAACACGCTGCCAATGGAGACACACCCAACTTATTTAGAGCTGAACCAGGCATTAACTGGTTACTGACACTGGAGAAGGGGCTAATGAGCAGTTTCCAGGAGGTAAGTGATCTCCATGCTGACACTAGGGATTAGGATACAAAAAACTGGAGTCCAGACCTCCGACATCAACGATGAATCCAGTTTCTGTCATAGGTGACAGTAGAAGTGAGAGTCAGGACTACAGGAAGCAAAGAACACAAATAGATTAACACTGAGCAAAATGATCTGGTGATTGTCTTAGGGAGTCAACTGTCTTTCAGCACCTGTTGATAAGCATTAATGAGTCTCATCTGAGAAAACCACATCTGCTGGGGACGAGAGGGAAGAAACACTGAAACAACCTGTACATAGATTTGTGGGTATTACTACCATGGTTTAAAATTGGTTTTTAAACCAAAGTCCATCTCAAGATCCTCACAAATCCACCACATTTACACTGTGGGTAGATGGACGTGTTTATGTCTGAAGCAACTTTTCAGTCTCTTATCCGAGGCTTAACAACAAGCAGCCCTTCCAAAGTAAACACATTTATGATCTCAAAGGAAATCAATCTTCTTTACACAATACCAGTATTGTGGTGGTGTCGTGTCATCATCTGCTCATTTGGCATGATACTAATTTGACAGCTTTTGTCCTCACCTTCCACGGAATGGAAAAAAGACCACAGGAAAAACGTATTGTTGTTCACAGAGCTTCTCCAAAACATAATTTTCTGTTGACTGTAGTAATAAAGGTACACAGTGTGGGCTGAGTACATTTCTCTCCTAATCTATAGTCCACTGCAGAAGCCCATCCATCACTCTCCAACGAAAGAGATGTCTTCCACTCCAGAGACAGCTGCTCAGCCACAGTGCTACAACAATACATGTGCCTCTCCATCAGTCAGTTTGAGTCCATATGGGTTGGATGGCTCAGCTGTTTGTTTATATTGAGATCATGTTGAACATTAACTATTACATTTAGATTTATTTAATTTTAAGTAGTCAGCACTGTGTGAGTGAGTTTCTGGATACAGAGTGCCTCGCAAACTTGTTCACACCCTCCAAACATTTTTGTATTTCGCTGCAAACTTATTGTCTATAATTAGTTGTTTTTTTAATGATAGATCATATTGAATGACTGTAAAACAGGAAGGAAAAGAGTACACAGTTTTGTTCAATGTTTTTTGCAAATAGAAATCTATAAAATGTACACAACCCCCTTTACTCTGACAACTTTAAAGACAATCATATGCAACAAATTGCTTTCAGAAGTCACCTATTACATAAATATGATCCATGGCTGTCAGTGAGAAGCCTATAGACTATTAGTTGTGCCATGATGTAAAGGTGGCAGGAAGAAAATTATTTTTGGAAAGAAAAAAAAAGCCACAATAAATTTTATGTACCATTTGCCACCAACTATGTAAGGGAAACAATTAATATTGGGCAGACAATTCTTTTATAAGAGAACTATATGAGACCAGGAAACCAAACACCGCATATCAGAGGGGTAAAATACTGTAGTTTCCTGGACAAAACGGGAGATTTGGAAGTTATGACTACAATGCTGGTTTAAAGCTAATTTAATTTGTTGGAATCAGACAGAAATAAATCTAATTGGGAATCAGTCTGAAGATTTAAAAATTGGTCCTTACAGACACTAAGCATTCTGTCTAATTGAACCTGATCTGTTTTGCAAATTAAAAATGGGTGAAAATTTAACTTTGTAAGTCAATAGCTGGCAGTCACACTTTAAAAGACTTTCAGTTGTAACTGCAGCAGAAGGCGATTCTATGAAGTATTTATTCAGAGGGACTGAAGACAGGTTTTCTTTTTGCTACACGGACACTAATGTGTGTCAGTTAACGACATAAAATCAAAAGTAATATGAATAAATCTCTACATTTATTCAGAGTTACAAACGCTTGGTTGAGTGTGATTGTCAGATTAGCATTTGTTGAACTCTTCCTGGCAGCTCTGACTGTGTAACCACAGGCAGAGCAGTCAGTGTGCATCCATGTGTGCGAGTCCACCTTGCTCGTATGTTCGACCCACACTGGCTCTGCCATCTGCTGCCCGTCCGAGCTCGGACCGACCCAGCAAGGCTCCTCACGCACACACAAATCCCAGGGTCCTGGTTGCGGTGGCACAGCCAGGTGGCATCGTGCCAAGTGACCAACGGTTGATGCCGTCACGCTGCGTCCTCTGCTGCACCGTCCACCAACAGGAAGTCCCTCTCCATCATCCTGCATTCTGTTTTGATGTGCACGACGGCCTGATTAGCGATGGGAAATAGTGTCTGTTCGTCTGCCCTCCCGTCTGTTTCTCTGTACCATTTGGCCTGATTCCCCACTTTAGAGGGGAGAGCATGACACATGATCCTCACTAAGATCAGCAGCTCATATGTGTGTATGTGGTGTGTGTGTTTTTTTTAGAAAGCGGCTCTTGAACAACTCCTTGGAGGGGAGTGTCAGATGGCAGGCGTTTGTGTTGGTGCATGGTGGGGGGATGAAGAGATGATGGATAAAGGTTAGAATAGAGGGGAACAGAAGGAGGGAACGTTGGTCTGTTCTCTGCTCTGTAGCTTTTGTTCTCAAAAACAGTAAAATCCCCCCCAGGCTCCTGTTGCCAAAAAATCAAGGGTTATCCTTCAGTCAGGATGAAAAGAAACCTTGTGAAGAAGAGACCAGTTATGATGTAAAATGTGGCATACGTTTGAGTTCTGTGGCTTAAATTTTGTAAATGTGTTTGAGATTTATATGTATGCTAGCAGGAATATTTTCTGTAGGTTTTCTGCCAGGTTTCTTACATTCAATCCAAATGGTGCCCTAAAAAGCCCAATGTGCTTTTAATTCAGGCCAAAACTGTGTTAGGGGAAACACACAGAGCCTCAATGCCAATAGCCAGGAGGCCATTTCAGCATCTAATCTGCAAGGACCAATTAAAAACAAGGATTTAAAATAAAAATACATCCAAAAAAAAAAATCCTGGCTCCCCACACTGAATCTCTTTTTTTGTCCTACTTAAATATTTAATCTCAATAAAAACAATCTAAGATAGCCTCAGTAAGTGCAAAATGTCGTTTTCAAATCATGATTTTATTTACTTGCAGACAAAAGCTATCCAAACCCACTGAGCCTAGGGTGAAAAAAAAAATTTACTTCCAAACCTAAACATTTTGACCACCCTTGGCGACAATTTGCTCTCAGGTGTTTGCTTTTGCTGCACTCTTTTCTGTTTTAATTTAGCCACATTAGAGTGTTTTCAGACATGAATGGCCTGTTTAAGGTCATGCCACAGCATCTTTATAAGGCTTAAGGCTGACCTTTGACTAGACCACTCCAAAACCTTCATTTTTTTTCATTCTGATCCATTTAGAGATGGACCTGCCACTATGCTTTAGATTATTGTTCTGCTGCACAAGGTAATTGTGCTTCAGCTTAAGGCCATGACCTGACAGAGAGCAGAGGTCACGGTTCCATCAATTACAACGAGTTGATCTGAAACAGCTGACAGGCCAATAATCACACTGCCACCTCCATGTTTGAATGTAGCTAGGATGACCTTTTTCATGGTCAATTTTACGTTAGATTAATAGGATGCACTCCTTCCAAAAACTACCATTTTGACTCTTTAGTTGGAATAAAATTTTCCTGGAAGGGGATCATTAAGATATTTCTTAAAAATTGTGAAATTGGAAATATGTTTACTCTTTGATCAGCAGTAATTTTGGCCTTGAAACTCTCTAATAACTTGAAACTCCTGGTAAGGATCACCACAGCTCCATGTTTTCTTCATTTATGAAAAATGATTCTAACTATAACCTTATAAATAGCTTTTGAATGTCCTTAGGACAGATGTAACAAATAAATGTGTCCCATCTTTTCTTGAATACCTTTATGATGTGATGTTTTTTGATATCTTTTAGCCTCCTTTATGTTGTCAGTCAGTTTGCATTTAACTCATTTCTGGACGTTATCAGGCCTCCGTGTGGCTACTAAAATTGAACTGAAGTAGTTATTCACCATTAATTCATGATGGAAAAATGGGGACATTACATTTTTCTATATTGGTTTGGATAGCATTTTCTCCCTGAAAGTAGTAAAAACTTAAAAATGTGCTGTTATGTTCATCTGATATTTACTTTTGCTTAATCTGATAATGTCAACTAACAAGAAAAATCCCACAGTAGAGCAAATTTTTAAGGGTACTGCAGAGTTATGTTTTATATTTGATGTATTTTAATCAGTCAGAAAAGTGTTTGATGCACAACAAACTTTTTTTTTAAATAAAAGAAAATTAGCTCAATATAAGGACAAAAATAGATGAGGAATTCTGAAAGGGAATTAAATAGCATTTAATGTTCCATGAAAAAAAAAAAAAAAGACTTTATGGCTTTCTGATCATGAGCTAGTTGAGTACAGCAGCATCTGCAGCCCACATGAAATCTAAAAATACTCCTGCACCATTGACTGCTCTATGCCGTAGCCTCTGTAGGTAAATGAAAAACTGTGTGCACATGGTATATTGGAGTGTGCATGCTAAACTGGAGGTGAGGGATGGTCTGTATTCACTGGGCTGCTCCAGGCTGGTATGCAACCTTCAAACCTAAATGTGCAGGAATGTTGCAATACATTACCCATATGTGTAAGTAGACTTTTGCACTACTCTCTGAGATAAAAAAATAAAAAATAAAAAATTTGACTGGTCCACTAGACTTAGGCAGCTTCTTTCCCCTCATGTCTGTGTTGCTGTTGCATGTTGATGTAGGCTGTAAGGTATGAGGTTAATGCCTGGGTTTGTAAATCTGATAATGGCAGCACTCTATTGAAATGACATTCAAAGAGGGCAGGGATAATCTGTCAGTCATGCTACTAACAGATGTGGAACAGATGTAGCCTACACTTAGCTAATATCATTATTATGATCATGTTTTACTTTTATGTTTATAGTAGCTTGTGATCTGGAATATCAACAAACCAAACAGGCAAGTAGGGAATTTTTTCATATGGGCTTTCTGCCCAGGACAGCATGGCGGAAGAGGTACAGTAACAAAAAAGGTGCAGGTAAAAGCAAAAATCTAAATATCTGTCTGTCTGTCCATGCCACCCTTCAAAGGTGCTTGTGTGTCCCCTTTTTATTGCCACCCTGGACAGTTGCCCATATAACCCTTATCAAAACCCTCCACTGATTTATCTATCTTAGTCTATGTTGCAGCTTCTGTTAAATAACATAATAATAATATATATATATATATATATATATATATATATATATA
>CAEFZY010013718.1:0-44133 GCA_903066815.1 Brachyrhaphis roseni
GAAAACGGCATATTATTTGCAGATAATTAATTTGTTAGGTGAAATTGGATAATTTCCACGGCACACTTGACGATCACCCACGGCACACTAGTGTGCCGCGGCACAGTGGTTGAAAAACACTGCTCTATGGAGAAAAAGCATTTCTCTGTCTTCTCAGCTTCGACCCGTAAGGTGTACGAGAAGAAGCTGCAGAAGCTTCTGGATGAGCATGCGGCTGAACCTGCAGCTCCTACAGACGTCACAACTCTCCCCAAAGCAGACAGCAACCAGAACGGCAACACAAACTCTGACCACTATAGTGACAAAGAAGATGGTGAGCACTGATCACTTCCCTTGTAATATGTATATATTTTTAGACATGAATAGGTTTGTTGGGTCAAAATAGCCAGTAGCACACATTTAGTAGTCTTTTATATAGACCTTTTAATAAGTATGTGGTTTGTTTCCTTCTTACTCAGAAGAGATCATTCCCCCTGAACCAGAACCGGTTCCTGTGGTTGAGAAGCCTGTAAGGAGCAGAGGAAAAGCTCCTGTCACAGTCAGAACCAGCAGCAGACGACAAACCAAGGCGAGTCGCGCTTTTCCATTTAGTTAATGTGAATGGTCGCATGTTGGTGTGAGTTTGTTTGGGAATGTTTGATGCTACACCGGCAGGTTGTGGAAGAGGTCATCACTGAAGAGACTCCAAAGAAAGCCAGCAAGAGTGTGGTTGAAGATATCCTTGCCAATGAAATAAACACACCCACAGGCATCAGGTAACTATTGAGGTTACGTTTTATGTTAATAGGTTTACTTTTGCTGTTCAGTTTCAGTTTTATTTATGCATACAGTCACACATGCATTCCAGTTCATCCTAGTTGTCAAACTGTGCAGGAAGTTCAGCTAATTATTCAAAGTAGTTGAAAAAGTTTTTGTCTAAGGAAACCTAACAGATTACATTGAGCTGGTGATTTTCAGCTTTCACTCCTCATGGCAAGCACGTAGCGACAGCGGAAAGAAGAAAATTCCACTTTAATAGGAAGAAAAATGCAGCAGAACCAGAATCTGGCTGAGTACAACTGGGGATTTAAGAAGACAGAGCAGATACACAGAAAGAAATGGACGAACTGACGTAGGAGTGCTTTCTATGTCCATGAAGATAAAAAGTAAATAGGAGGAGAGGAGAACGATTAGTTGATAGCAGTGTTATTTCAGCTGACGCTCCTCTCCAGGAAGGAATCACAGCCAAACGTAACACCAGACCAGATGTAGCATTTATGGAAAGAAAGACAACTAAGAGAAAACGTGAAGTTAACTGTTGAAACAACAGCAAATTATGCAAATTGGAGAGTCGTAGTAGAAGAAGTTCTAAACACGAAAACGTGGTCAGTAGTCTCAGAGCTTTCAGTTGCAGGTCAGTCTTCTTTTTTTGCCATTAAACCAATCAATTAGTGTTTCAATTAATCAGCTAATTAATTTAAAAGTTTATCTTTTTTGGTGTATTTATTTTGGGTGCAGTGCAACCTGCAGGCGTCCAATCAGAGGGGCAGCCGGCCGGCCATTAAAGCCCAGCGATTACTGGCTGGACGAGTCCCTTGTGCAGCGCACTGTTCACACAGAGAGCCGCAGCTACACCGAGACATATTCTCAACCAATCAGCTCCGCCTCCTCCAGCAAAGCTCCGCCCAGACGAGGTTTCCTCTCCCTGCTGATCAAACTCCTGCTCCTCGTTGTGGTGGTTGGTTCCCTATACTATGCGTACCAGAACCTCAGTTCGGATCAGATCGACGTCCTGAAAGGCCTCCTAGACACCGCCGTCGTCCCGGTCCAAAGTGCTGTGGAGACAGCAGCCAACTACCTTGGCATCGGCGGCAGCACCGCCGCCGCCATTGGCAGCCCCGACAACTAAAGGACCGTCAGCAGCTCGCCACCATGCCCGGATCACCTCCCTTGCCACAGCGCGCCACAACTCCAGCAGCAGGCCACGCCCCCTTTTTCCCTTTTCCCGTCACGTTTGGACAAAAAGACAAAGTTTTAATTGGAACAACAGACTTTATTTTACCAGACTCCAACTTGTCTCCCGCCACAGCAGGGAGGACGGTTCCTCAAAACAGCTTCTGAATAACACTGTTGCACGACAGTCAGAAGAGACGACTTAAACGTTGATTTTATTCTGTGAATCGTTTGTGTCTTTGTGTGCATCTAACCCGTATATGTAGAAACGAGTGTGGAGCGGAGCGGCCAGTTTTATCCGTGCATGATTTTTTTTTTGTTTGTTTGTTTGTTTATTTTCCCTTACTGTAGTTTTGATCCGACGCGCTGTGCCAGGTGTTTTTCTGACTGAAGTGCCTGGACACTTGTTAGCACTTAGTGCCCCATCCCTTCTTTTATTACGTTCACTCCTCTTTTTTTTTTTTGTTGTTTTCCACACACAAAGCAGCGCTTCTGTTAATACCATAATGTTCTTATGTTTCTGTACGAATTAAAAAAGAATTGGCTTTGTAGCAGTAGAGGTGTAGGTAGTTATTTTCATGTCTGTGGTGCTCAGGTTGATTCATTTCAAGACGTTTTGTGGTGGTTTGTGGTGGGAGGAGAGACAGGCGGTGCAGGCAGGTCACTGAATGAGGAAAATCAGCTGGTTAATGTTTTCCTGTCTTTCCCAGGGGCTTTCAGTAGTGATGAGTAAAATCTAAACTCTGTATTGGAATCATGATTAACTGACTATGAACTGAATACTTTTTTTTGTGTGTCTTTTATTAGCATTGTCATGAATTTACAAAGAGAAAATCCAAATTTAGTGTATTTTTTTATTTGTATTAACTGCCATATATTTGACTTAAAGGAGAACTCAAAAATGTAATTGTTCCATCCTTATCTATGAGCCCATATGAGTTTATATCCACCGAATCGTGTTCTCAGTTACGTCTCTTTTTATTTTAACCATCGTTTATGAGATTTTTGATCCTTCAGTCCATTATACAGGGCTGGCTGTTGCAGTGCACCCACATAGCCCGCCTCAAACAGCCACAAAGACAACACCTGGAGGAAAGTAACTCTTCAGGGCGGTTTAACCCAGTCTTAAATTAGTCAGCGCTAAACTAAAGGCAAAGTTAAATGCTTGAACTTTGGTTGGTTTTCTTAACAGAAGTGAGGACTCGCTCACTTGGAGGTGACATTTGGGGTGGCACAGATTTTTGCGGGGGTTTTGTTTCTATTTTGATATTTTTCTAAAGTGGCATGCTCAACATTTTTTATAGACATTTTAAGGTAACGATTTCAAGCAATATGTTGGCGACGCGAGTAATACTGTACAGTAAATCTGAACCTTGCTAAATTACAACAAGTGATTCATCTTCAGGCAGCTCTCCAACAATGGACACAAATGACTGGGGTTATGTGGGTAAGGATTTTTAATCTGTTTATTTATGATAATGTAGGCTGTGTGTCAAAAAATAAATTCGGTTGTCACCACATTTTCTTTTTGTCCACTTTCAGCTTTTTATTAGCATAAAGTCCTTGCATATACAAACAGTTTTGTGTCAAATACAGTCTTTGATGATATGGACTTTGCTTTCAGGTTTTTTGGATACGTATGGTGAAATGTTCAATAGCCTTATTATGCTGAATAAATGCAGTAGTTTTCCCATTGTTTTTTATTTTATTTTTATTAACTTACCACGTTTTGTCTTTGATTTACCTATCAGCAAATAGAGTTAGACGTAGTGACCACACTGATCGATAATCAATAAAGAGTCTACTTTAGGTGGAACACGACCAACAATCCTTATGCTGGCACTAAAATGCCAAGAAAGTAAAACAGAACATTTTAAGATACTGTCACAAACAAAACGAAGGATCCAAAGTGCACAAACTATTTTAAAGACCCAATATTTAGTCTATGAAACTAGTTCAAGTTTGACAAGTTCAAGACAAGTATTTAGATGCCATAAAAGTAGTAAAACAACAAGATACTGGACGTTAACTTCAGCATTGTTTCATTACTGGTTTATCCAAGTGATAATAGCACTTATTACTGTTCAAGAAGGGTTAAGGGTAATACTGTGTACTGTTAACATCTAGAATGTCTTAAAATATGAGGATGAAAAAGCAGCATGTATGTGAAAGTGACTTTTTGTAGTGGGAAATGTGGAAGAGATGCTTCATCTTGAAATGCTGAATCAGTCTGTTGTGGCTGTGAAGGCCTCCTCCACGGATGTTAGCTGAAGTTCAAAGCTCAAGCAAACGACATAAGTTGACTTTTGTTACAAGTACGCTACATTAATCATTTGTCTACAAGCTCTCTTGTGATCCCTGGCTGTTTTTTTAATTTTTTTGTTTGCAAAAAAAATGTTTAAGTACACCTCCCTAAAATGATTAGAATCTTTTATGTGAGCCATCTGGCTTGTAAATGCTGATAAAATCGGACCTGTGTTACAACGACAAAACTGGAATTGTGGGTTTGTAAATGTATTTCCTGAAAGTTTGCGTCAGTGAACAGTCAGGCAACAATTTTCCATTTATAATTTGTCTATGCCACTGTTTTACAGTGTAACCACAAGATCTGATGTAAAACTTATTTTCCCAACCAGAGGAATACATTTTTTGTTCTGTTTTCCAAACCTGTGCATCCACAATTAAGGTCAACGTCGCACAAATAAACAGAAAAAGCAACAGGTCCTCAATCTAGCCCAGAGGAACTGACTCACAGTTATGTTATGAAGTGAACATAACGAACATCTACAAGAAATCAGTCATCAAGTATCCATGGTTGAACTGCAGAGAAGTCATTCTCTATTGTCTGATTTCACCTTGTGTCTGTAATGTTGTAGGCTCTCTTTAAGGTGCAATGAGGACAATTTGCACCCATACTAACTAAAACACATAATAATAAAATTGAGAGTAGGGAGTTAAAATGTTTCACTATATCCAAAACCTCTGCTGCAAAGCAAATAGCTGAATGGGAGCTGAAGTAAAGAAACATTGTTTCCATACGCCTGGATGTTTATTTCTGTTCTCTTCAACTCCTTGAAGCAGAACAAGGAGTAACGGTAACACCAAACATCATGAAAAAATAAATGTACAATAATGTTTTTGACTGAACAAAAGCTACCAATCAGTTGTGATAATTGTTGTGAATTGTTTGCATTTCAGACCTTGTTTCTTTGAAGTGTTTTTAAAGAAAAGACACTGTGAATGTGGGTCTGTGTAGCAGAGGCGACCCACTGGAGACGGAGAGGCTTAGTGAAATAAATCCAGGAGGTTGACAGCAGGCAGGTGGAGCGGCACGTCTACAGCGGATCCTCTTGTTCTGGAGAAACGGCGAGCAGCTTCAACTAACGTACACGGTACCTCAAGACAAAAGGTAAAAAGTTATTATTTTTATGCTAAAGTGATTTGAACAATCCGGTCAACAATTGTAGCCTGATATTATTTGCTACTTTTTATTTATTTAAAAGCAGAAAAAAATGGGCTCTTCGATCTAGAAAGGCAGCTTAAGTTCATTTGGGCAAGATATAAGCACATCATGAGGTTTAAAATCAGTAAATCTAGTATTCAGGTAGATCATGTGTAGTTTTACTTTGTATAATTCCTTATCTGCAAAATGTCTTAATAGGTCCAAAAGTAGTAAAGAATGTGTTCTAAAAAGATGCATTAAATTTTTAAAACAACAGTTCAATATAATTTTGCATTATGATTCAAAATTTCTTTGCTTTCTACTTTTAGTTTGACATACTTTGCATCTGAAAGAAGACACCTATGCCTGCAGTATGTTTAATTTCTTTCCATGCACGTTCTCTCAAGTTAAGATATGCATATACCCAATTAGAATTTCAAATCACATTTTCTCCATCACCACTGTATGACTGACCTTACACGTTTATGAGACACAAATGTCTGATATTGTTGTAAATGAAAGCATGCTTTTATTGTGAAGACACAGAACTGCTGTCCCTTCTTCCTGACCTTGGTGCTAAGCCATGTAAATACCTCCTCATGTTTACATGCTTGGAGTTCACAGCACTCTTCATGGGTAATCCACCGTCACTCAGTTATAATGACTGGACAGATTCGCAGTTTTACAGTATTGTTGTCAGTAACGTCTGCCTCTGCTTAAAGATTTGTTAACCAAATATTTGTACATAAAAACATAATTTTTCTCTCAGTCTGACATGAAATCAGACTAAACTCTTCTTGTTTGTAGAGTTGTTATTACTGCCAAAGTTATGTTGACAGTTTTTATATTACTTCTCCTAGGTCAATAAGATTACTAATTTTAATTGCTAAAACTACTAATTGAATGATTAAGCCTCCGATTGGTTAGTTAACAGTTTTTGAGTTAGCTGCAGCAACCAAACCTGTGGATGTATTTTAAGACAACACCTCAAACACATCGCTTTCTTGTGTGACATTAAAAGTAAATATACATAAAATAAATCAGTGAAGTCATTAAAAAGAGGACTGTAGACAATCTAAATATCTGTTTTTCTTTGGGAGCAATTACCTGAAGGTGCCACACTTATTTGTTAAAATATTTATAAGCATGAGAATGTCTAGCAGTCACACCATTTAGGAAGCAGACGGATTCTTTAAGAGATTATTTTGGATGCAAAATCAGTGCAAAACAAAGGCCTTGTCAACAGCAAAAAAAAAAAAAAAGACAGATTAAATAGTTTGCAACTTATAGAAACATCTACGCAAAGTTGTTTGCTGACTTTATGCCCCTTTTCCACCGGCACAACTGGGCTCAGCTCGCTTTCAGAGCTTTTCCACCGGCTGTGTTTTTCGGGGCTGGCCCTGCTTTTTAAAATAGGTGTTCTGTTTATCTGTGCTACCCGTAAATCTGTCCTACCCTGTGGTAATGTGCTCTCAATCCGTGCTACAGTAGGAACATCTGACAAGGTAGCACTGATAGTCAGAGCACCGGGCTGCTGAAGTAGAGCCGGTGGAAAAGGAGTTCTTCAAGGCTGTGTGCTCGGTTCACTACTCTACTCCCACTCATCCAATCACAAGTTTGCAGATGATGCAATAGTGCTCGTCCTTACAACCAAAAACAATGAGTCTTTATACATGGAGGAGGTTGAGCAGTTGATAGTGACACATACTCACATCATTCTGTTGAATTTATTTTCTGTTGATTAAACATTGGAGGTTTTCCAGTTTGAACAGATGTAAAAATATATATATATTGACATCAAAAATTTGTAAAACCATGAAACCTACCCATTATATTTTATGAAATGACGATAATAAAGCTGTCATTATGCTTGTGTCCAAAAATGTTTCACTTAAGGAATGAAATGTTTATTATTAAAATAACTCTTAAGAATTTCAATTAATATGAGTTACCACAACATTTAATTCCTCTTTGGGATCATTCACATATTTTTGAATTTGAAAAAGAATTAAAATTTTTATTTGCATTTTAATTTATTTCTAATGTATAAAAAGGCTTAAGTTGTTAAATTAAAAAAATCTGCTGAATGTGTCAATTTCTTACGTAACATATGCTTCATCTCAGTCAATATTGATGATTATTGATTAGGTTTTTGTTTGAAATATCTGACATATTGGAAAACTGGTGGTGTGAACTCTCTCATTTAATTCAGTTTTTTCTTTTCATTAAAATTTTTTATTTTTTTTATATTTTTAAGCAGTTGAGATTCATAACCTGAAAAGGCTGCTGTGCGAGTTACTCATGTTGTTACTAGGTGTGTACACACACACACACACACACATATATAAATATATATATGTACAAATCTCATTTAGATTAAAGCAAACAGGAAGAAGTTTGACTTCATGAGAGTATTACTAGAGGGAAAGTTGAGGTTCTTGGGTAGTGCAGGTGCAGCAGATGGAAGCAGTGTTAAGGGATTACAGTAACTCCTTTAGCAGTGTGCAGTCAGTGAGATTATAGTGTCCCGTCCTCCATGAGGGGAGGATGGCTCAGGGAGAGGAGGAGGGAGGAGATCTGTGCTCCTCGCAGCTCCTCCATCCGGTCCTGAGTCACATGTCCTCTACGCTGCTACCGCTGCTGCTGCTACTGCAGCACCCGGGGATACCTGCCTCGATTTTCTGGACTGCACAGCCACCACTGTGGGAAGTGTCGTTGATGCAGCTCTAAGGGAAGCACACCTTAGGTATCCCCACCAGTCTGCCATGCTGATTACATGGTGGTATTTATACCTAGCAGCTCGGAGCGTCGCCGAACAAAGCAAGTATTGCTGCTCTTTCTGTGTCTGACTGCGTGTCGTTTCAAGGTGAACTCTGCTGACAAATCATGTGTGGGACAGAGCTCAGGAAGTGTGGTTTCTAGTGGCGGATTATGGGATTTAGATGAACAAAACAAAAGGGGGGGAAATGATGCCGAAATAACTGCCACATTTAATTCTTGATCCTGCTGCACTTTGACAGGCTGCAGTATTTATGAAGTTTAGACATGCGGGGCAGCTCGCAGAGCACGTTGCGTCTCTTTGAAACGGTTAACGTTTGGCTATTGTTTGACCGTAAAATGTTTCGTTTTGTTTCACTAACACGTTACAGCACTGAGAATGGCTTCAGTCCTGCAAAAGCTGATCACCCCACTGTTCACCGGTACTCCCGAGCCCCCCAGGAACAAAGTGACAGTAGTGGGTGTGGGTCAGGTCGGCATGGCCTGTGCTGTCAGTATCCTGCTCAGGGTAAGATTTCCACTGTTTTTTTGCCTTTTGCACAACATTCCCTCCCCACCTGCTTCTGCCACAGTACGGGATAATTCCCTGGATTGACAACAGATTACTGATCTCTTGGCCTCTGATCTTGATCTTATCCCCTCTATTTCCAATTGTCATGAAAGGAGGTGGCTTACACGCACTTTCTACTGAACCATGTCAGACTGTTTTCGCAATGTCTTAAATAGGACAGTTACACCCTATATATAGCGGGGAGAGCAAAAACTGTGACCCCGAAATGAAATGTTAAATATAACTGATTCCTCATGATAGTTTTGGAAGCTGAGTCTGAGGAAGGTTTGTCTAAAGCATCTAGATTCAGGGGAGTAGTTGAGTATTATATTTCTATTATCAAAAAATAGAGTGGCTTACCAAAGGATTTTGGTAAGCCACTCTAAATATAAATATATATATAAAAAAAGCATAGCGATGCTTTTTTTATATATATATTTTGGCACAATTTAAGTTAAAACTTAATGGGATTTTCTGTTAAATAAACTAGGGCGTAATTGTGAATTGGAAGAAAAATAATTAAAGGCTTTAGTCATTTTTCACAAAGAAATCTGAAAAGTGTGGCCTGCATTTTCCCACCCGAATAGATCATTTGCAGAACCACCTTTCCCTGCATTTAACAGATGTATATTTTGGGGGAAAATGTCAGTTTTTTAATTCCACTGTAGCTCCGACTGAATGATTGGCATCATTGTTGTGATTCGAGATAAAGCTCTACTACCTTTCTCAGTTTATTTCTAGCCTCTGACAGGTTTTCTTCCAGAATTGACCTCTGTGTAGCTGCTCCTATCTTCCCCTCAGTTTTGGTTATAATTTGGAGAAAAAGCATCTCCTCAGCATGATAGTTACACCACCATGCTTCACAGTGAACATTCTGTGTAGTACCAATTATAGCATAAAATAATAGCATTTTTCATCCAGGCCTGAACGTATTAATGGTTTTCTTTAAATACTAGCTTTCTTTATGTTACTCTTAAATGGAGACTTAGAGTTTTGACATTACTCAGTGTTTTAGTTTGAGTATTCAGAATAATGAGGGTCAAATACAAGTGCACAGTACACTTCTTTTCCTGTATTTTCTGTTTTTCTGTCTCATGAAATTCCAATAAAACACGTTGAACTTTGTGGCTGGAATGTGACAAAACATGAGGGATACAGCATAAACAGTTGCAGGTTGCTGTCTATTCATGCTACAGGAGAACACTAAATGTTGGAGCTTTAAAATAAATTGCTTGAACGCTGTGTGTCTCAGGAGCTGGCTGATGAGCTGGCCCTGGTGGATGTGGTGGAGGACAAGCTGAAGGGAGAGATGATGGACCTGCAGCACGGCAGCCTTTTCCTCAAAACCCCCAAAATAGTTGCAGACAAAGGTAAATCTATTTTTCAAAACACTTAGAGGATGTTCAACCTGCTGCTGCTGCTGCTGATGGTGATGGTTATTCTTAGCAATTAACTATTTCACACTAGTTGTGGGCACATACAAGCCAGACTCCTACCTCCTCTGGACCCTCTGTTTTTTGCCAACAATTGACTCTTGCACAAACCCTACACACCTTCACATTGCAGCTTTTGAAGAACAATGCCTACTATACATTTCTATTCAAACAATTAACATGGAACATTATATTCCAGCTGATACTGAAAATAGAAATAAAAATTTAAGACAAGTATCAAGCAAAAAGTGCAAGTAAGACGTTTCTCGGTATTAAACTGGGAAAAGGAGATCCTCAGGGATGTGTGCACAGTCCTTTGCTCTTCACTCAGTTGACAGCAACATTTAGCCCAAACCTGCTCATTAAGTATGTTAATTATTCAACAAGACTCATTAAGAAGTGTTGATTTGAACAGTGGCGAGAGAGGTGAAGCAGTTACTGAACAGATGTGAGAAGTCACCTTTTGTTTTGTAATGTCGACAAGACTGCACTTTAGAGAAATTACCATCTATTATTTGTAGATGTAAATATAGTCTGGCATCTTAAACTGCAAAGGTATTTTTTTTCGTCACAACTTATTGACTGCCCTTTTTCCTTTTCAGATTACTCAGTTACAGCAAACTCTCGCATCGTTGTCGTCACAGCCGGAGTCCGTCAGCAGGAGGGGGAGAGTAGGCTGAACCTCGTACAGAGAAACGTCAACATATTCAAGCACATCATCCCTCAGATTGTACGATACAGCCCCGACTGCATCATCATTGTTGTTTCCAACCCGGGCATGTCCAACCCTTCCTTTATATAAAACACTGCTTTTCCTCTTCCATATGAAGATTGCAATATTTATTTTAAATACCGCTAAAATGTTTTTAACAGTCGACGTTCTGACCTACGTGACCTGGAAACTGAGCGGCCTTCCAAAGCACCGCGTCATCGGCAGCGGCACCAACTTGGACTCGGCCCGCTTCCGCTTCCTGATGGCGGACAAGCTTGGTATCCACTGCAGTAGCTTCAACGGGTGGATCCTGGGAGAACACGGGGACACCAGTGGTGAGGAGTTTGTTTGTTTTTACTTAGATATATGTTGGCACTTTGAATTTACTTCCTCATAACAACCTCACAATGTGCATGTTAGTGCCTGTGTGGAGCGGCACAAATGTGGCCGGAGTCAACCTGCAGACATTGAACCCCAACATCGGCACAGACTTTGATGAAGAGAACTGGAAAGAAACTCATAAGATGGTGGTGGATAGGTAAGCATCAGGTCAAATTGGGGAGCCGCTACCTTTTTCCTAGAGGCTCTTCGTTATGTTCGGTCCATCTGTTATTTGGTTTTACATTAAGATATTCTGAAAAACAACATATTTATCTGATGATTTACACAGGAGAGGGGTAAATAAAAATGTGTAGAGATTTAGGTCCATTACCTTATTTAGCTGTCGATATGTGGCTGTTTTCTTTCTCAGTCTTACATAAAGAGACATCTGAATCGCCTGAGTGCCATGTTTTTAAGAATATGCCTGTATTCCCTTGAAAAACAGAAAGTGATATTATTAAATGATCGTAGAAACTCTGATCAACAACTATGGCAGCAGTAATTTTGAGAGCATTAATAAATGTGTCATTGTCATTTTTTAGCTGTTTAATCTTGGGTCAAGACTCAGAACCCAGATATCGCCACTTATGGAACCATTTTCTCTGCTCAAACTCCAGCATGGGCTAATTGTTTTGACATAAATAGAAAGCAGTTTTGGTGTACATCTTCCCTAAAACACAGTAAACCCCCAAAGATGCCTTTACAAGAGAAAATGTGCTTTACATGGAGTTTGTTTTATAATTTGACATTAACTTTAGCTAAATTTAAAGTCTCAGCAGAATTAGGTCCAGACATTATTTAGTGAAATCTTTTATTGCATGTAACACTGTGTATTTATGTGTCTTTAAGTGCGTACGAGGTGATCAAGCTGAAGGGTTACACCAACTGGGCCATCGGTCTGAGTGTGGCCGACTTAACCGAGAGCCTCATGAGGAACATGAACAGAATCCATCCGGTCTCCACCATGGTGCAGGTAAAGCAGAAATTCACTCATTCATAAGTAATTTGTACTTGACGTCTACTTCTTATAGCGCCCTTTCAGAAATGTTAATGCTCTCTGACTTAATCAAGTTGGATTTTATCAGCTTCTCAGTTTTTAAGAAAAATAGATATCTAATTCAGGAAATTATCTGATATTTTGTAATTCATATTTTGTGGCTGTAACGTGACAAAACTTTTCTTTAATGGTCAAGTGATGTGAAAGTGCCATATTAATCTGAATATTTGTCTTTCTTTTTGTTTTGTTTTTTGTTGATTGATTGATTTTTTTCTAATTCTAAACACCACTGCAACAGGATGGAATCAAGAATCCTTGCAACTTGGTTTTTGACTTTAATGTTTCTGCCTTCACAGGGCATGTACGGGATCAGCGACGAGGTGTACCTGAGTCTGCCCTGCGTGCTGAACAGCGGAGGTGTGGCCAGTGTGGTCAACATGACCCTGACAGATGAGGAGGTGGCCCAGCTGCAGGCCAGCGCCAACACGCTGTGGGACATCCAGAGGGACCTGCGGGACATTTAACCCACCACAAGGGGGCGATGCAGAAACATCTCCTCGGTTGCTCTTCACTCTGCAGTCACTGAAAACCATTCAGTACCACTTGCTGCGCCTCACTCACTACTTCCTGTAGATTCTTATCATATTTAGCCGTAGGTGTCATTCTGAACATTTATAAATGTTCGTGAGGAGATCGAAGGTGGTAAAAACAGAGGGAAATGTTTTGATGTACATGCTCGGACACACAAAGTGTTGCTTTGATACAAAATAAAGAAGGTTTACTGGGCTGTGGCTTCACTTATTCACTGGTACACATTAAATATACTCTGTTATGGTCATAGTGCTGCAGAAACACATCACTGTGTTGTAATGTGAGCTAAGAGCATTGTGTCTGACCCCCACATGGCACCTTCAGTGATGACAGGGTGGTGATGTTTGACTGCAAGCTGTTGATATTCACTCAGCGTCTTAATAGATGACGGGTTTAACTGACAGGATAGGAAAGAAGGAAGGAAACGAAAAAGAAAGGAAGGACATAACATGTAAAGAATAAAGTTTGAAAAGCTAAATTTGTTTCAAATGTTCCTTTCCAAACTTAATCATACCAGGAGCATACTGAAAACGATTTCCAAACTTTTACAATAGGAACTCATTTGCTTAAAAAGCACAGTGAAAGAGGAACCAAACTAAATTTTCTGCCAGCAAAACACATCACAGTACATGAGAATGTAGTCATTCATAATCAATTTACATTTTTAGAAGAATGAAGTTTATTTAAGAGTTCTTTGCTGCAGATTATCCATTCGTACCAGCAACGACATTTTAGAGTTCAAATATCCAACAGCAAGTACGACAACTGGATCAGGCAAAAAGCAATCAGAGATGTTTTAAGCTCGAGTCTCTGTAAACGTGTCGGCCTCCTCCTGAAGAAGGATGAAGAGATTTTAACTTCTAAGCAGGTTATAAAACATGTAAATGAAGTGCAAGTTCACCTTCTTCTGCAGCTTGTTGCAGGAGCTCGACGGAAGCTGAAGACAATCCCAGCCCATCGTTGATCTGACTAAAGTTCACTTAACAAAACAAAAGCATTTGGAAAATTTGAAAACTCTTCAGCATAATAAATTGATGTATAGTTTTACAGGACCTGGCCTTGGACGCATAATACTTTTTATGTGTGAATTTAGGAGAAGTTCTGAAACATGTTGATGAATCAAAACATTTATTAATTTATTTGTATTAGCATGTACTCTTTTTTTTTCTATGTCTATTACTCACGCCCAGCCAGACCTTCAAATCATACCAAGATCACATATTTAAATCAAGACAAGAGGTTAAAGGAGCTTGTTCTAACACATACATTGAGTGGATTTGTAGTACTTGAAAATATGAATTTAAAGATGTCATTTTTCGTTTTTTTTTTTTTGGTATCTTAACAAAATTTCAAATAATGCTCGATACACATTGCCCTCCTGAAATAATTGCTTTTGGTGTCTGTGCACAATTGCAAGATTAATGGCGTAAAGAAAAAGATGAATAAATAAATAAATGTGAGACGCACCTAATTGTAAAGCGTCCCCTTCTTCTCTGCTGCTGCGCTCCAGGGTTGAGCGGTGTCCCTCTGCAACGTGTCAACATTTTTTCCTCAGCAACAAAACAGCTTCAAACTGCCTACATTTCTTTTTTTTTTTTGCTATAAATGTTTGCCTTACGTGCGCCTTTAAGATACAATATTGCCTGAGGAGTCCAGTTTCTCCTCTGGAAGAAAAAAAAACAACAAATAATTCAAAGATTTTATTTGATTTTATTGTTTTTTGGGGTTTTTTGCAAAATTACTTCTAGACAGGAAAATACTTCTATCAAAAATCAGCCTGGACTTACATATGGAGCGGACCAGCACTGAGAAACTAACGACACCACAAGAAGAGTGACCTTTAGAGACATTTTTGAAGCCTGCAATGGAAAATAACTTATTGACCAGCAAACTGTCAGCACTTTAGCTCTGCATCTACAAACTGCTACAAGTTCAAGTTGTTCCTCATATTTCTAATCCTGTACATGGTGTCACTTACTTATATGCTATTACATAGTAACATACGCACTGCATGCATCCTGCTACCAATTATCCCCAATGTTTTGCTAGAATTATTTAATTTAAATAGCAGACTCTTTAGTGGAGTATTACTTTTCCTAACACTAAGTTAGCAAGACACATAAACAGTCACTATGACAATTATAAATCTTGTCACAAGATGGCATTAAATGTAAGCAAAGTTAAACCTTTAGTAGATGGCAACATAAATACTGCTGTTTAAAATCTAACTTTGGAATTTGAGACATGTAAATAAATATTTAAAACATTTTGAAAGACAATCATCCAACTCGCTAACTAAGGCTTGAATAAGAGCAATAAATTTGAATTCCATCCAAATATACACTCTAGGCATCACCAATAATAGCTATTGTTGCAATAATAATAATAATAATAATAATAATATTGCAGTCTTACTGTTCTTGAGTTTTTCGTTCTGCAGACTGTAGCTTGTGTAAGTGTTGGATCAACGTTTCCTTCTGCCTTTCAAGACGCATATTAAATAAACCAGCTCGTTATGTGACATCAGTGATGAAGCTGACAGGTAATTTAACGACGTCACACCTAACACTCCAGCTGTGCTGTCTCTTCATGTTAGCAACATGCGCTGGGGAGAAGTTTGAACTTTGAAGCCTCCAATCAACAGAGGATCTTTGCAGGGTCACACTACATTTGACTTATGAATGAGCCTCATGTGATGACAGCGTGATGTCAGTATAGAGGGGGGTAAAAGATCCCACCACGTCATTGGAGTTACCCCAGTATGACCAGCAGAATGAAGCTCTGCCTGTGGCCAGTGTTTCCAGTATAATAAATAAATGTGTTTTATTCTTTCACTTTTTGTGTATTTTTAAAATATCTCAATCTGAAATATTAGTGTACTAATACAGCTTATGCAATGAAATAAAAACAATTTACTCTGTTAGATTTTTTTTCACTCTTTGCTGTCAATAGCAGAGTTGACATACTGCAATATATTTTTTTTCCGGGAGAAAGTAAGAAAAATATGTAGTTTAATGTTTGACAATGACTTTAATAAATCGGTCATTTATAAACAATATTTAAAAAAATAAATACTAGAATTTTTTTTCTTGTCTTGAAATGTTAAATGTACATTAAATTATGGAATTGTGTAAATATGTTCTTTAATAAAACAGTGTAAAAGTGTGTGACTATTCATCAATGTCAATATAAAAACTATCAGAATCATTTCTATCAAATAAAAACATTGCGCTCTTTATTCAGAAACCCCCCAAAACAATTAAATAATCATATCAAAAGTTAGAAATTCTGCCTTTAGTCATTTATTTGATTACCAAATATATTAGCGTGTGTGAGAAAATGTGTCAATGACAGGTATTAAGATAGGCCACATTCAATATGGCGACTCTGTGACGTATCGCAGCAACAGGCCCACCCGAGGCGTCTGCCCTGCTGTACAGACATCAGTGAAAGAAGGGGAATTAGCGCCATCCAGTGGTGAACAACAACATTTCCAAGGTGGAGTTTGTTCTATTCAATTTTGTCTCCTTGCTGAGAATGTAACATTTTATTTCTAATATCCGAAACTTTAAAAGTTGTTTAACCGACCTAATAACTCAAATATTGTTTAATTGTTTAATCCGTCAATTTTCATAACTGTTAACATGAAAAATGTACTTATGACAAATTATTAAATTCGCCCAAAGAAGTGTGTGCGGGATCTTTAAATCAGCACCTTAAATATTTACTTCTTTTGCCAACAATAAGATGGTCTTACAAAAATGTATCTGCTGTAAAAAAATAAAAATAAAAGCTTAAGTGGACGACTTCTTCTTCGTTGGTCCTTCTAAGTGAGCTGCTGGTCCAGATGACAGATCATGAGGCTCAGGGATCAAAAGCATCTCAGCACAGCAGCCCTGCAAGGTGACTGTACACTCACCTCATTTACAGTAATATATTGGTGACTCTGCAGTTGTGTGGTGAGTCACTGATAGATAGGAAGGTGAACACTGAAAGCTGTTTAACCCCGGTGAGAAAACTACACAGCTTTTTGCTTAAATGGTCAGAATTAAGCAATTTGACAATGAAACAAAAACATTCCACCAGAGATTGTCATGAGAGAAATAATTCAGAAAAATTATAATTTTAACTATTTGGAAGCAAATACTGAAGACTTTTACATTGGAGTTAAAAAAAAATTGCAAAAGCTAGTACTGCACGTATCTGGTCTAAATGTTTATTTGCAATTTTATGTAATTAATACTAGACTGTGTTACAGTTCTTTAGTTTTAAATTGTGTTAATACCATGATATTATAAAACTAAGATATTTTACTCTAGTTTGTCACATGGTCAAATCCTCGACCTGGACGATGCTTAATGTACTTGAATAAAAAAAAAATCCAGGTTGGCTTTTCAGGGAACATAAAACTCATCTGTCATTCAGAAAAAAAACACACATTTACAAAAAGGACAATTTATTGCAGGTATACATTTAGAAAAATCACTGTAAAAATTACAGTACAAACATCTCAAAACATCTTTTTACAGAAACGCACATTTCTGCAAAGATCACAACCATCTTTTTAATTCAAAATCCATTATCAATAACCCAGTCACATGTCATACAGGATCGCTCCCAGGCACTGACTTTCCTCTGAGATAGTCCAGTGTTGCCAAGTGTTTAGTCCATAAATATTCCAAGGAATGGTACAAAGAGTTAAGAAAAAAAAGAAAAGAAAACAAAGATAAACATTTGCATTGTTGTTCAGTCTCAGTCGGATACTCCTTGTGTCTGGACGAGGGGAACGAATGCTGTCAGAGGAATGTTTACACACACATTTGTGTGTTTTCTGCAGAAAAATGTGCGAATAAACTTTTCTGGAGTGGCGAGGACTGAAACGTACAGTCACGATGAAAGTCCATGATAAATAGTGGAAAAGTCCCCCTTTGCGTCAACAGCATAATGTTATACCATGGCGTTGCTCTCACCGATTTTGTCCACCAACTGAAAGACAGCAAGCAATAAAATGACCACTGAGAATCTCCACCAAACCTTGAGTTATAAGTGTTTCTCCCATGTGACACTTACCGTCCTAATCCCCGGTAAACTCAGCAAAGAGCCGAGAACAGGCACTCGCCTGATGAATCCGACCGCCACCGGGAAGAATCCCCTGTAAACGCGAAGCATGAGCAACGTGAGCCGCGAAAAAGTGTGCGAAGGTGTGAGGCGTTTTATCACCCTTTGACCTGACCTGAACAAGAGGAAGAAACCGTAGATTTCCAGGACGACGCCGATGATCGGCCAGCCGGTCAGAACCACAAAAATGCCTCCCAAGAAGAAGCTGGTGGCTTTCGCTTTGTGTCTCTGGAAGAAGAACCTGAAGGTGCGCTCGAGGCCGATGACGAAAGAAAGGCCTGCCACGAAGAGAATCTGCATGCAGATGGAAAATATTAGAAGGTTTAGAGATACTATCTGGAGGTGCATTTATTTTTTTTCTCCCGATAAAGATAAAACCACCCTACTATCAAGCACAGACACTGTCAGTTTCCTCATATCATGCTGAAAACATGCTCACTCAGACATTTGTTGTTGAAAATATTTTTTCATGCTATAATCAATTTGCCAGAAGGAAGTGCTTAATAAATTGGAACTGACCATGACATGTTTTTCTGTGGGTAGTCTAATGCAAATTTGATTGATTTTACAGAAAATTTTGCAAAGTAGCAACTCAAATCCTCCAGAATGCTTCTGTCTATGGAAATTCACTAGTCTGCGGCAACATTTAGCCTCCTATTGACAGCTTACTCCTGTGATGTCATTGACCAAAGCAACCAAAAAGTATAAAAAAAACTTTGAATGTCGTGCAGTGGAATTGGAAGTGTGTTTGAAGTACTCACATTTCCTATCGCCAACAGAGCTTTATCAAAAAACAGCATCATCCCAAAGAAGAGGAAAAACACGCCAAACCCCGTCAGTCCCATCCCAATTTCTGCGAAGTTTAGGGAACAAGAGATTTGATCAGAATTGCATCAATCACTGCTGTTCACATGTAAGCAATAAAAGGAAGAGTGTACAATGAAAACACAGTTAGCATATAAGCAAAAAGGAGGGCATGAGTTTAATGAAGTAGCTGCTGATTTAAATGTTTACATTTTCCCACATAATACAGTAAATTATAAATGTCTAAATAAGAAATAAACCCTCCACAGTGACGTAATGATGTTCTCAACCAATCGTTTTTTCGCTGTTAGCCTCGTACATTTGGCTAAACCCGGTTAGTTACCCACAAAGAACGGCAAAAAAACTAACTCTTACTTTGTGAATCCGTGAGTGAAATCATTTTGAAAGCTTCCGAAGATTTAACCAAACCAAACGATGACCGCTGCTCCTAAAATCTGTGACTGTTAAAGACCAGAAGCTGATTCAATTGTTGCTACGATGGCTGCAGTACCGCAAAGCTAGCGGTATGTTACGCCACCACGTCAAATGGAGCCACGTACGCACTCACGCAATGCATCAGAGATCGTCTGTATTGACATCAGACACAAACATCAGACTCTTGAGCTTCTTTTGGGATCACAGGAGAACTTTTAATGCTAAGACTGGAGTTTGATATACAAACACTGATAAAAATAACAAGTCAATAACATTCATCTATTTCAATTAAATTTGTTTATTTAATCGAATATGTATAAATTACAAATCGGTAAACTTGAATATTTGTATTCTAATGTATAGTATCAGAATTGAAATACAGAAAATGAAAACATTTCTAAATAACAAATGAAACATTCACATTTTCAAAAGAAACTATATGTTGGGTTCAGAAATGCACCGACAAAAACAATATCTTGTAATATATCAATCAGTTTTGTTGTGCTTTGTGTGTTATAAATCCATGTGGCAAACAAGTTTCCAACACTTTTTGAACTGTATTAATAAAATGAACCAACTTTCCAACAATGTTCTCGAACACATAAATTCAAACAGAGTGATAGCTCTTTATAGTTTAACTCATACTGAGTTCAGTATGTTGCAGCGTTTACGCGTGTGGCAACTAGGCGACGAGCCCATTAATTTGTTACATTTTAGGTACATTGCTAAAATAGATTATCTGATTCTGAAGCATAATATACTGTGTTTTGTTTTTTAAAAAAATAACGGAAAAAGTTGTTCAATGGGTGTCCATTTCCGCCTTCTAAAATAAACTACAACTACCATGACTCTACTGAACCGGAAGAGCGAAATGTCACATTTCGACGTGTTCAAGTAACACAGGAGTTTGCGGCGAGAGAAGACCTCCTTCTGAAACACAAACAGCAGCTGATGTTCAAGCATGCTCCTCTCATTTATTCGCACCGATAAGTGAGCCGTATTATTTATTTTCGTAATTGTTTCGGCCGCCAATCATCATGGGGACTGCGTTTGCTGTGGTCCTTGTTTTTGTCGGCTGTTGTAGCAATGTGGTGTCTCTGGAGCTGCTGGTCAGGTCAGTCACAAACTTAAACTGAGAGCCATTAAAGTTTAGGTTAATGGGCATAAAACATTTTCAGTTGGAGTTAAGCTAAAGCGGGGATGTTCAGGGTTATGTACGATAACAGCTGAACAGCAAACTATACAGATTTATTTCCTTTAGGACTCATAAACAAACTGGAAACGTGAATGTGTAGTTTCTATATGTGTATGAGTAGATAGTCGGTATTTTACTACAAAAAGTAACACCTCTCGGTATCAGTTTTCATCAGTGGACAGAAATAATTTCCTCTAAAATGGAGAAACTTTCATTAGAATCAGATAAGAGCAGTACTAAAGGGAGACGAGCCTAAATATTAAATAGTAAAACCTGAGCAGTAAATATCCATGAGTAGTTCATGCCCTTGGCAGCAAATTCAATTTTCACTTCTAAAACGTCTTGGAAGGTTTTTCACCCCTCTTCAACTTTTCCTCTTCCTTGTATTTTGTGTGACAGACCAAAATACAATATCTGAACTTTATGGTTCAGATATGTTCTACCCCAGATAGAAAATATCTGTAAAGTGGAAGGAAAATTATGCATGTTTTTTTTTTAAAAAAGAAATGATAATATAGGCATGGAGCGCCTACAGACTGAAATATGTGCCCATTCCTTCTTGCAAAATAGCTTCAGCTGTGTCCCCTAGCTGGAGAGCATCAGTTTTCTAAGTTTGACTGCATGTGATAAAATGGATTTACGTAGATCCAGACTTTGACTAGGCCATTTTAACAGGCGTGTGGTTTGATGTAGACTACCTCAGCTCTGCTTCAGGGTTTGCAACTGTTTTCTTCCAGCATTCTGTCCTCTTTGTTGCTTTTTTTTTTTTTCTTTTTTCACGTATCTATTTTATTTATTTAGTTAACTTGATGAGTCGAATGTGAACCGGTTCTCATTTAGAACAAATGCAAAGAAAATTTGGTTTGTTCATTTGTCTCAATGATGCTGTTTGTTCACTAGCAAACACCTGAAGCCTTCAGAGAATTCATACTGAGATTTTATCACTTATTTACTATTTACCAATTCAGTTTTTGTTGTTGTTTTTGGGCCAATTGCTTCGATTAACAATACGGGATTTCACAGATTAAAGATTTGATTCAATACAAATCGGACTTTGCAGATTTTTCTTAGTAAAATAAATCTTGAAAACCTTTTCGTTTTCACAATTTTTCTCCACTTTACGTCGGTAGATCACAAAGGAATCGAATCACAATACATTGAACTTTATGGTTGTGACGTGACCAAACGTGGAAAGGTTCGAGGGGCTTCAAAACACTGTATCCATAAACTCGCTCTTCTCTTATTGAGCATTCCTTTTTTTTTTTAAATAATAATTTCAGGTTTTTTTGCCTCCGTTTTAAAGTGGCGTTTCTGTTTTTCAGAGAGTTTCCAGGATGTGGCAACATAGTCACCTTTGCTCAGTTTGTCTTTATTGCCTTAGAAGGTTTCATATTTGAAACTAAATTTGGGAGAAAGAAACCAGCAATTCCTGTCAGGTAAAAAACAGTTTATTGAACTTAACTGAGATGCTGCGGGTAAGACTAATTGCTGATTTTGAGTGAAATTATTCTTTTTTTTTTCAGTAACTATTTTATCATGGTGACCATGTTCTTCACTGTCAGTGTGATCAACAACTACGCTCTTAACTTTAACATCGCCATGCCATTACACATGATCTTCAGATCAGTAAGTGTCGCGTCTTGTTATCATTTAAGCTCCTCCTGTTCTCCTCCATTGCTTTTGTTTAAGCTTCTCCTCTTTTCCACTCAGGGATCACTAATAGCCAACATGATCCTGGGAATAATCATCCTGAAGAAGAGGTGATTCTTCCTCTGCTTTTCCTTCTGCTTTGTTAAATATCTTCCTGCGGATTCAGTGCATCTCACTTTCTCTACCTGCAGGTACTCAGCCAGCAAGTATCTCTCTATTGTTCTAGTTTCCACTGGTATCTTCATATGCACCATCATGTCAGCCAAACAAGTGGTGAGTCCTCTGCAGACATGTTGTCTTTTCCAGTTCAACCGCTGTTACGCCCCAGTAATAATCCAGAGCATCTACTGGTTTGTTTCAGCATGAGGTGTCCAGTGATGGATCGGAGGAGCAAGGGTTTTATGCCTTTATGCACTGGCTTATTGGTGAGTGTTGGTTAGAAAAATAGCAAGAAATACGGGAGACAAATCTCTCATTTTTGTGGCAAAAAGTATTTGGTCCTTTACTGATTTCTCCGTTGTTTTATAATGATTTAATGGAGAATAACCGTGATATTTGGAAAGTTAAGTTCAATTTGACGAGACAAAAAAGAAAACAATCTCTTGCACACAACCTGTGTATAAACATGATGTAAACTACGCAATCTCAAAAAGCAAGACGTTATTTCTTAAATTAATGAAATTCAAGAATGGAGTAGAAACAAATTTAGTGACTTTACCAGTGTGGGAAGGGTTGCAAAGACACTTTTAAGGCTGCTTTGACTACGGCAAGCCAGTGTGAGAGACATTACCCACAAACAGAGGAAATATGCAACATTCCTATGATTGGGTTGTAAACGGATCCAGAACAAAATGTGAAGCAGTGAGGAAAGTGCAGACCTCACTTGTAGTCTGTATTACAGCGGTTCGGAAGAAGCCTCTGACTGAAGACATTGTTTTTATAGAACAACCTCCTGAAGAGGATGGTCATGGTTGTCCAGAACACAGATGCTCATCAATACAAAGCTAAAAGTTTTTAGATGTAGAGAGTCTGGTTTTATCTAGCAGAAAAATAACAGCATTTCAGAAACAGAACTTCGTACCCACAGTCAGACATGGTGGCGGTAGGATAATGCTCAGGGACTGCTGGCTGCAATTCGTTCATAAGCTTATGCTAAAAGGGTTAAGCAGCAGAACATTATCAGCTTGCCTTCCTGTAGATACTTTTACATGCGTGGCTTTATCTTCAATCAGGCATCGCCATGTTGACCTTTGCCCTTCTGATGTCTGCGAGGATGGGCATTTTCCAGGAGACGCTCTACAAGCAGTATGGGAAGCACTCCAAGGAGGCGCTCTTCTATAACGTAAGTGTTCCTCCGACTCAGACAACCACAGAATGAAGGGAAAACATCTGAGTTAGTTCATTTTAATTTAACATCTGCTCGTGTCTTCAGCACTTCCTGCCGCTGCCCGGTTTCCTGCTTCTGGCCACTAACATCTACAACCACTGCATCCTCTTCAATCAAAGCAGTGAGTTTAAGTAGATTAATAATTAAATTCACAAAAAGGAAATTGACGTGCATACCTTCAGTTATTCAGGAACACACATTTTTGCGTATGGAGTGAACTAATTCTTTTCACTGTTATTGTTTTGTTGCAGCTCCCGTTCTTGTTCCTGTGGTCGGGCTGACCATGCCGACAATGTGGCTCTACCTGCTGATCAATGTCGTCACACAGTATCCTGTCGTTTTTCTGTTTTTCTTCCCTTCGTTATATGGATTGATGTTTCTGTCACAGGACTGTTTTTACATCATTTAAACCAAAAATGTTTGAATATTCTCACTTTTTCTTAACGTGGAAGATCTACAATTTTTTTCTCATAAAAGGATTTCTAAAGTTAGAATAATGTTAGAACTTTTTATTATTTTAGTTTTGGTTTTGATACCTATGTTTGCACAAATGCACACAAGAGTTAGTTTTCAAGTGCTTGTTGCAGAGAATATTGTCCCGTTTTGCTTTTCATCAAACAACAGAACTGTAACATTTGTTGATCAGCCTGTTTGGCTAGCGTACCTGCAGAACATTTCAAACATGGTGGTCCTGTGAAGAGCGATTTGGTGGGGCTCCATTTGTTTCCTCACCATGACTGTTGTTCAAGACAACAGCTGACTTTGGGTTTCATTGTAAGCGAGGGAAAAGTGTAGGATCCAAAACTTTGACTAGTTACAAAGGTGTCAAAATACTTTAGAGTTAAATTTTTCCTCTAAGGTATGTCATAACCCATAAAGGAGCCTTTCCGGTATTTATTTTATTATTATTATTCTTTAAATATACTTTTATGACCGCTCTTTCAGTCTTGTTGCAGACCTTAACCCTATTTCCAGGTATGTGTGCATCCGTGGCGTCTTTATCCTGACCACAGAGTGCACTTCGCTGACCGTCACCCTGGTGGTGACCCTCAGAAAGTTCATCAGCCTCATCTTCTCCATCCTTTACTTCAAAAACCCCTTCACCGCCTGGCACTGGGTGGGCACAGCTGTGGTTTTCATTGGCACCCTGCTGTACACGGAGGTTTGGAGCAGCGTGCAGGCGGCTCTGCGGGGGGCTGGAGTCAAGGAGAAGAAGGCAGAGTGACGAAGGAGAGACTGCCGGCAGATTGTAAAGGGGAAAAAAAAAATCTGCCCCCTTGGGCAAATTTGAAATGTTTTTAAATCTCCTGTGGTAGTTTTATACAAATACGGTCATTTTGTTTTCATACTTGATCCTACATGTTTTACCAACTGCAGTTTAAAGGAGGTGCTGATAATAATTTTAGTGATTAAATGTCATGAAAAGACCAAAACTGGTGGACACTAAATCTTTTGCAACCCCATCAGCGTCCACGCGTCTCCGAATGGAGCACAGACGTTATGAATCGACGCTTACCGCTTTCTTAGCCACATCTTGCTAGCACTGTATTGAACTGCTTCCCATCATTTGACCACCTACCTGAGCTGCTCTGTTGGAATGAAATCTGGAAACCGCTAAAGTACACTAAATTCAATTTCATGTTTTTAAGAAACCAGTGTGAGATGATCTGAGGTTTGTGACATGATGCATCATCCTGTTTGAAGTAGCCATCAGAAGAGAAGTACACTCTGGTCATAAAGGGACAGATGTGATCACCAGCAACAATCAGGCTGGCTGTTGTGTTTTAAACGATGCTCAGTTTGTAGTTAGAGGTTCATGATACCACCGTCATCAGTTTGAGCAGTTGTCATATGCTGGGTGGATGCATATTTTCATGATATTGATGCAGGATTCTGACCCCACTGTCTGAATGTTGCAGCTGGTTTTGGTCACTTTGTTTGTTCTGTGCTAATTTTAGCCTCAGTTTCTTGTTAGCTGGCAGAAGTGGCACACGGTGTGGTCCTCTGCTGCTGTAGCCCATCTGCTTAACTTTCACATGCTATAGCACTGGTAGCTGAGTTTACTGGATACACTTATGCATAACCAGTGTCTCCTTTGACAGTAACGACCATCAAAGTTTCGACTTTCTTCCCTGTGCTAATGCTCAAGTTAAACTTCAGTGCTGTCATTTGTGCCATCAAGCAGTTGCACGTAAAAGCACAGAGGTTTCGTCGATGTAGCTAGAGAGCTTGGGAAGAAGTAATGGTTATTTAGTTCATTCAGATCCGGATCTGACCTCTTCAGCTCGCCATCACCGCTCAGAACATGCAGGTTGTAAGCTACTGCATAAATCTCTAATGCAGCTCCAGTAGACAAGGTAGACCAACGAATGGTTTTTAAACTGCACAACAGTTTAGCCTTGCACTTTAAAGTTTTACTCCTTCTGTTGCAGAAACTTTCACGCTTGCAGCACTCCTCAGTACACTCCACTCATACCCCATTTTCCCCTTAAGAAGAGTTTTAGACATGACTTTTTTTTGCAGATTATTGTGATTTGACTAGTCTTGTTATACACAGTGGTGAAGATAAATCAGAGTTTTACTGTATTATGCCGACCAACATTTATATTTGGGTCCCATGTTGGTTGAAATGGGCTGTAAAAGCAGATAATTGCTGCGATTTAGGCCTCTGGCTGCAAAGTGAGACACATATTGGTGCAAAAAATCTGAAATCTCACCACCTCCTACATAGTGTCCTGCATACACTAGGATGCATTTCATCATCCCAAGCGAGAAGCCAATTTTGAGCTCTCAAACACATTGGCTCGGATGAAACATAAATCCAATATTTTGGTCTTTTCATTATTATTTTTTTTTTTTTGCCAAAAAACACAACTGTCACCAGATCTACCTTTTTGTTTTAGCACTTGTACCTCAGTAGCATTCATTGACCAGTGGTGCAATTTCGTTGTCTTGTCTGTAATAATGCTGTTTAGATTTTTATTTTTTGAAAGTGTGAGGTTAACCTGAAAACCCTTGCATAATGAATTATGAGTATGCAGGTTATTTATATGGCTCCTTGCTCTTAGACCATGCTGTTCTCAGGTGTGTTGGACCAGTGTCAACAATCTCTACACTCCGAAATTAAACTAATTTTAATAAATCGCCGGGTCTTGTGGCTTTTTAAAATAAATATTATGCAACATGAAGGTTGTTTTTTTTGTTTTTTTGCCCCTCTCCTCCAGTGCTGGGACAGACAGTTCTCTCACGGCTCACTGATTTTTAAAAGCCATCTGACCAATCCACACAGCTGTAGTTCAGCTCCACCCAATGGCAGCGCAGGTTGTTCCCACGAAGAGGTGGGAGAGGCCGATTTGGAGCAGCTGTGAGAGGATCGATCATCCATATTATCTGAATTAATTCGTTGGGGTTCGGTGTGATCCAGCAGAACCGGATGGGGGGAAACGGTCCGAGCCGCTTCCCTGCGGAGGATGAAGGCGGAGGCGGGGTAACTTTTGTGAAGGGCATTCGGGTGAGTGGAAAGCTCCGTGGAAATCAATGCCACTCTGTGCACGCTGCTGCTGCTGAAATTACGCATCGAGGGGGATCGTGCGTCAGCGCTGAGGTTTTACTTGGAGTGGTGTTCACGATCCGTGACCTGGTGGTGTCACTTTAAAAAAGACAGAAACTGAACTCCCTGAGTTCGTTGTCACTGTGTTTCCTCCAGTCCCTGTGATAAATTTAGACGGAGCGCAGCTTGTTGTCACTGGCATTCAGGGAAGAAATTAGACGCACGGCGCGTTTCTTTTATAACTTCACTGTTTTTTTTTTTTGTTTGTTTTTTTAAAGTACTCATCCTACATGCGTTTTTCTCCCATAACATTTTGTCACCTTTTGCTGGTATTTCAGGATATGTCTTTACCAGCTTTGGAAATTTACAGACTGACATTTTTGCCCTTTAATCATATAAGAGCATTATGTGCTTTGCGTAGGGGCGCTGTGCCAAAAGCATTGTGTAAAAATAATTTCTAGTCAGCATTTTCTGTATTTAACAACTATCTGTGTAGGTGTGTGGGCGTGTGTGTGTGTGTGTGTGTAAATTATGTGATCTATAACGGAGGCAGGAAGGACAAAGTTGACCACCCTCTGTGTACGTGGATTTCTGTTATTTTATTTTTATTCTTTTTTACAGAATCTCAATTACAAAAGTCTGTATTTTTAGGCCATTCTAAAACCATCCCTCTGTAGCTCTGTATATTTAGGTTTCCTTAAATAAACACCTACATCACAATAAATAATACGAGTAGGCAATAAATCAATATATTGCTGATAGACACTAGATCAATATCAAATAGAATATATGTAAACGCCAATCCAGACCCGCACAGCATTCTGGGGAATGTAGGCAAAGGAGAGGCTTTGGCCTCTCACAGTTCAGCAAGACATCAATTAACGCTCTCGCTCTTTGGTTACCTAGCAACAGCCTGTTGTGTAACCTGTACTCTTAACTGGGGGCAAATTAATACAATAGCTCAAGAGGAAATTGTGAATAAAACATGTAATGTCACGTCACCACTTTGGCAGTATTTCAGATGTTTGAAACAAAAAAGTAGTCTATTATCAATATTGACTGACTTTAAACCCTTAAATCGTGATACGTTTTTCCGCCATATCGCCCAGCCCTGATTAGCTCCTAGCAGATGGTGATCCCATTAATAAAGTATGTGTGTGTTTTTGTTTTCCCTCAGCTGTCAGACAGAGTCATCAACCGGATGAAAAATTCGACAAAGACCAGCTGTCCTAACTTCTCAGCGGATCCACCAACTCAGGTTGCAGCTCCCGTTCCGGCCCCATCTGGTGACCCGTTGTTGCCTCTCCAGGCTCCTCCCTCACCTCAGCTCATACCCACTCCTCCTATTCCTCCCACACAGGAAGCCGTACCCACGTCTCCGTCAGTGGAAGCTGCTGCTCCTCCTGTCAAACTCATCCCTCCTCCTCCTGTGAAGTTCCCCTCCTTCCCTCCTCCATCTCCAGAGCCAGAAACTCCACCTGCCCCCTCTTCAAGGGCTGAAAACCCCGAAGTGCCTCAATCTCCAACTCCACCTTCTGCTCTGGAACCACCTGAACCCAAAGAGCCAGAAACACAGACTACGCCTCAAATAGAACCAGTGAAGGAACCAACGCCTTCTGAACCAGCTGCTGCCACACCAGTTCAGCCAGTACTCTCACCCTCACCTCTTGCTTCTGCTTCAGCCCAACCTGGAGCTCCTCCAGAGCCTCCTTCACATGAAGCCTCGCCGTCGTGTCGACATGAAGCGCTCACTGTGGTCACCGCGCTGGAAGCGCCGCCTCCTAAAGAGCCACCAGCGACCACATTTCTGCCTCCTGTTGTGGAAGACGAAGAGCCTTCCTTACTACCACCTCCTGCAGAAGGTTGAGATTTTAATTCTTTATAAACAAAAGTCTTGACATACACGTGGCTCATTAACATGCTGCTTGAAGGGGTATAATTAATTACTATGCTAATGTGTTTGAAGCTTTAAGTTCTTCCTGAGATACAAACATTAAAACATCCCATTCAGGTGCTTCAGAAGAAATTCTCACATGTTGATTCCTATGTTGTTTTCTGTTTAACTTTAGGTTAATATAAAAAGCTCTGTTTAACGATCAATTGATTTACTAAGTTAGCGGGCGATTATTTCGGTAATCGATTCATCTCAATCAGTCCAATAAATCATTTTAGCCTTCGTTTTCTCCTTACTTCCTATGAAAGTTTCTTACTGATGCACATCAATAGAGCAAGAACCAACCAAAGGTGCTGCAGTTTCATTTTAGCGTTTGAGGAGACTTCTCTTAGCATCTTGCAGCCTGTTTTCAAAATGAAGTCACCTGGACAATCGGACCAGGCATGTTTGCAGTTGTTTTGAACATCCAGCACTTGTAGACTCTTTCAGACGGATTTCTGATTCTTGTGAAACTTCTTTAAGTCACTTTCTGGACTCATAAGATTCTGCATCTTCTCTCTGAAGGTGCAGAGAAGATGTGAAGTGAGTCAGACAGCTGGTCCTGTCTCACTTCGACCTCAAAGTAAATCCCTGAAATTGACCGGTTTACCCTGGCAGGGCTGCAAGGAGGCTGCTCCAATAATCGAACATAGTATCTGAAAATAAAAATATGGTATTTTCCCAGTTTAAAAAAATTGCTATTGTGTGCAAAATAAGTATACCAACTGGTATTTTATTGCAAAAAACAATGTAAGGTTTGGAATGTAATTCTTAATACTTCCATAAACCAAACTGTGATTTTGTTGGCACCATTTTTGTTACATTTAAACACCAGTAAGAAAATCAGATTTATTCTTTTGTTTGTTTGTTTTTGTTTTATTTTTTATTTTCTTGCAAAAAAATAAAAAATGTTTTCATTTTTGGTGTTACCCACTTCCCCTGAAGTGACGGAGGAGGAACTGAGGGAGAAAATCAGAGCAGAGATGCAGAAAAGTCTGGAGGAGGAGATCAGCCAGAAGAGACGGGAGCTGCAGCAACAGTAAGGACACGAGACTGTTACACTTCCTGTCACGATTTCATGTTTCTCTTTAATTGAAGAATAATAGAGCTTTTATTAAATAAAGTCATTGTCCTGTTTCATAATACACAAGTAAATCAGTGTTACCTCTGGGTTGGTTAATATCATTTCTGCAATTGTTAAAGATCATTTTAAAGCTAACAATTTCAGTGCTAAAAAGATTTTACCAATGTTTTAAAAAGACCAAGAACCAAAGTAGATAAATGAAGTGATCAGAGTAAATATAGAAACAAGCATGATTACTCATAAACTGTAAATCAGCCTAAAAATGTTCTCTTGTTTTTTGGGGGGGTTTTTTCACTGAAGATATGGAGTTTAGAAGTAAAGATATTTGATATGTAATGGATCAGTTGTGTTTAATCAGAATGCAAGATAAAGCCCTCATGTTTTAGTTGAAAACGCCAGGAATTGTTCCTAAATAACTCTATTTTTTTTTTTTCTTCTAATGGGCTAAAATGTCTGTGGTTTGTGTTTGCAAAGGCTGGAGGAGATCCAGGTTCTGCGGCGAGCCGAGGCGACGGCGGCGGCTCGGGCCGAGGTGGAGGAGCGGGTGAAGAAGACTCTGGAGGCCGAGAGGGCGACGCACATGGAGAAGCTGACGGAGTCCATGGAGAGAGAGAAGACGATGGCAGAACACGAGAAGCTCATGGCGCAGCTTTATGTGAGCAGAGAACACAGTCTGGATCTTTTTTGATCGCTCTTTAAACACAAACGTTCATCTGCTTACCGTGTTTCTTTCTTGTCCTGGTGTTTCAGTGGATGGAGCTGAAGGTATGTTTGCATGTTTGTTCTGGTCACACCTCAAAGCTTATGGTGTTATTTAGTGCTGTGGTTTCTATACTAAATGAAGAGATTTTTTTTGTAAGAAGCATGAGGGTGATGGTTAAACACACGGCACCTTGTAAAAATATTCACACCAATTGGACTTGTCTTTATTTTGGCGCTTTACAACGACAAACTTAAATGTATTTTGTTGAAGTGTTGTGTGATTAAACGTAGTTTGGAAATTTCTTACACTTAAAATCAAAGTGTTGATTGATTTTTTTTTTTTTGTTTGTTTGTTTTTTAATTCTAGACTTTAATTTAGAGTCTAATACCTCTAAATTAAATTAAGAGTAATACAAATGCAATCCATCAATTAAATAAAAATGAAGTACTAACAATTACTTCCTTTTAACACAGATTTTGTGCTACTTTGTGTTGGTCTGTCTCAAAAAATCCCAACAACATACGTTGGACTTTGTGGTTGTAACGTGACGAAATGCTTCAATGTTCAGGCTGCATGAAAGGGGTTGTTTTTGGAAACCGTTATGCCGATACTGACGTTGAACTCATGCAGGCTCGTCAGCTGGAGGAGAGAGAGAAAGAGATGAAGAAGCGCAATGAACTCTACAAGGAGCATGTTTCCAAACTTGAAGCAAAGGTAAGCTAAAACTTAAGAAGTTCGTCACCCATTCAGGATGTTTGAGGGAGATGCTGCGCAATAATTTTAAAACAAAAATATGCGCAAATGTATTTTATTCAATCAGTGTTTTGGTGCAGTTAAAAAAAAAAAAAAAGAAGCAGCTGGAAAAAATTTTGCTTGTTGCTTTGGTGTTTCCCTCCAGAGACGATGAAACATTTAATGCAGGGACAATGTTGGTATTTAGGTTTGACCAAACCGTTGGAGTTTGAACCGATGAAGCTGTTGTTTTTCTTTTTTTGCTCCTGAATTTAACACAAACGCATTCAATAATAAAATTAAAATAAATTTGCACAAGTCTCAACACACCCTCTCTTTTTCTAGCTTTAATATTGACAGACACATAATTTCTTTTCATGCTTATTGGGGCATGGATGTTTGCAGAATAATGCCTTTTTCAGTTGTGAATTAGCAGTAAGAGAAGAACGTTTGATTTTTTAGCCGTCGTTGGCCACTAAGAGGCAGCAAGACTCAATTTTCCACTGAGCCAGCGGTAGTGACTTGTTTATTCTCTCTGTCATTAGCATTCTTTTGCTAAACATGTGTTTGTTCTCCTCATAGTGCGCAGAGTTTTACAAAGTTTCAGCGGAAAATTTCCAGAAAGGCAAAGAGGAGACTCACAAGCGTTTTGCGTAAGTTTTCACTCTGTATTTTTCTTTCTTGGAAATTACATCAAAATAAGTAACATGCAATACTGACAGTAACCTTTGTTACTGCTAATAATCCTAATGACACAAGTAAATCTTTTCTTTTTTTTTTTACTAGGATCACACTTATTGGCACTAATGTATCAAACACATGTACAGTGGAAAAAGTAGAGTATATGGTCGTTTTCACATTCAGTTTGGGAAGTATTTTGGTCTGGTCTCTAGTGCAATTATCTTAGTACACCTGAAATAAGACAAAACTAACTCACAATTAGCTCTTTAGCCAGGTATAGGCGTTTGTTTTAAGTCAGTAACTCCTTCATAATGACGAAAAAGTACTTGTTCCTCTGATAGATTATTTCACTTAAATCTTTGGAAGAATGTCTCGTATAAAACAGTCTGCTGGTGAAATGATTATTTTTCATTAAAATTAAGGATTTATTGACTTAAGACAAGCTACTATGTCTTGCTAAAAAAAAGCTACTTGTAAGTTAGTTTTGTCTTGTTTCTAGTGTACTAAGATATTTGCACTAGTAACTTGACTAAAAATACTGTGTAAGATTTTTGAGCTTTTTAAAGTACTTCCTGGCTCTCGGATCTTTTTGACAACTTTATATTGATGAGGGATTGTTGTAATACTGTTGGACAATTATTATCATTATTAATGTTATTATTATTATCATTAATGTTAGTCCATAAAATACAAAATTATGTTGCAATGTAAGATTTTAAGGATTATGTTTATTCTGAGTGACATTTAGGTCTTTTTACACTGATTTACTTGCTAAAACATTATTTCAAAAACTTTTAACTTTAACAATAGGAAATATTTTTAGAAGCCCATCACTGAGCTCTGGATTTTGTATTCTACTGTCTGAATCTGTACTGTGTGCGAGATTAATTACAGACCTTTTGCACAAAACGTTTAAGAAAAACCTACCAACATCTTTGATACAAATCTATTGTGCATAAGAGATGAGGGTTTCCACGATCCAGATATTATTATTATTTATTACTTCTTTTTTTTTTGGTCTTCCAAAGCATGGGTAACACACATTTGGAAATGGGTCTCTATAGCAACGGGTTACTACAGCCAATACTGATTTAGATCAGCTGGAGGAATGCCTCAGGAAGTGTGTGTGTGTCATCATTGCATTTTTGCACAAACCCAGGTCTAATTTGCATCTCTGCAGTTTGATGAACTGATGAGTCTAAATTGGATCTCGGAGACATCCAGCACTTCTCAAATTCATATTTGCACATAGATTACAGAAATTAACTTTGATGTTTCTTGCTTGTGCTCTTTCCCCTTCAGACATTTTAACATCCAGCCCCTGTGCGGAGACCTTCAGGATCAGATCCTGAAATGCTACAAGGAAAACCCAGGAAGAACTCTGACCTGCTCAGGTATTGCATCGGCCTACATGCAGTGCGTGGACAACGCCAAGAAAGTAAGAACTACAGTAAAATGTAAACTAGGCTGAACCTTAGAGCTTCCTTAATTTCTCATCTCCTTCTAACTTTGTTTCCTCCTTTTCTGCAGGATAAACTAACCACTGGAGGTTAAAGGGGAAACAAGGACATTTGCTGCTGCAACAAGATAAAAATAAACTCAAATCGAGACGCTGAGAAGTGAAAACATTCAAATTCGAAATATTTTTCCTCTAAACTGTCCATGGCGTAGCAACCCAATGTCTTTTGTCACGTGCACAAACCAGTTTACCTTTAAGTGAATGACATTCGATTTCAGTGTGTTAAAAATTACCGTACGAGTGTCTTGAATTCAAGAAAGCAAATGCAAAGTATAAAAAAAAACTATGCAAGGAGGTGAGTGTTTATGCTGGACAAAACCAACAACCAAATGCATCAGTGAAGCTTAGAAATAATGGAGTTCAATGTCTAAGGGAAATCAGGCTAAATAAAGCACCACCAAACAAAAACAACTGACCCGCTGGATGCTTTATTCTGTTTTTACAAACCAACAACCCAGTTGACTGAAACCTGTGCTGCTGTGACAGTTTTTCATGCCATTTACAGTGTTTACATTCTTTATCTGCTCGTTCTTTTTCCAGCACATGTGTGATGCCCTTTGTAATAGTCAGCTTTACCCAAAAGCAAAGTATTTGCTAGCTGTAAAACCAGATTCTCCTGATAGACCTGAGTTCAGCTTTAGCAGGAAACCATCCTCCTCTCAGGGCGAAGCACCATGAGCCTAAATTATACCTTCCTCACTGAATGTGTCACATGTGGGCAGACTTGTATATTTTTTTAATTGGCGGGGGGGATATGGTTGAGGAATACCTTTGTGATATACAAACAATGGCTTCCAGAGATTCAAAGGGTGTGAAAAATGTCTCAAATTTACAATCACCGTGACTCAGCTCCTCACACTTCCGGAGTTGGATTGGTGCCATGTGAGGCTGAACAAAAAAGGATTCTGCAGGTCGGGCAAAGATCAGACTCCAGCTGTTTGACAAAAGGAAGGCTCAGTTCATCACTTGCACTATATCAAACTATCTGAAAAGTCATGTGGTGCCAGTGATATGATGTGGGGTTGTTTTTTGTTTGTTTTGTTTTGGGGGTTTTTGTAAGTCATTGAGAATGAGATTTAAATCTTGATTAGAGTAGCTCAAATGTTGAAAAATTGATTTATTAAGGATGCACTCCAAAAACTGGAAAAAAAAAAGGTTGAGCTTGAATGAGAAGAAAAATTTTTCATCTTGAATGTAGCTGTTTCTACCCATATCATTTTAACACATTTATTCCTGCAGGGTCTGACAATTGAGTTTCATATTAGGTTTTAAGTGTTTTGACTGTGCACTTGCAAATATATATATATATATAAACAATTTAGGTTTCCTTTTGTCAATCTTCACTGATAAAACCTTTTGGTTTCTGAAGATCATCCAACATGGTTTCCTCCCACTTACTGTTTGAGGAGAAGATGGATGGATGTCTGTAAGCATGTGTGCAGCGTTTCTATCTGCATAACATGGATTTATGGCACATCTCTGAGCTAAAACCTGACTCCACTGGAGTTGGAGAGCTACTGTTGTGACATCATGAGAGATGACAGATACTGATCAGCTAATGATCTGTCAATGTTAATGATAACGTTAATGATCAGTGCATTAACGACCATGCTGTTCTCAAAACTCACCAGCAAGATTTTAGTACATTTCTAACAAAGCAAACTAAAATGAAAATAGAAAAAAAAACTGATTTTTGTGGCCAAGAAAAAAGAATGCCAGCCCATCCATACATCTCTGAGTGCTACAGAAGTTGGTTTTTTTCATCAGTGTTTCCTTTTATGGTAAAAAGGAACGTTTTCACCATCCGGCTCCAGATGCCGTCATGTGTTTTTGACATGTCTCTTTGTCCAAAACTTATCAAACCCTCAGATTTGTGGCCATTTGATTTGCTTTCTTCATTTGTGTTGTTTGGTAAAAAATAACTGGGAGGGAAAAAAGAAGTGTAACTCAAGAAATAAAATGGCGGTTCCACGTTTAGCACAGCCACGTGTTTAGTGACTCATAAGTGTGTTTCATATGTCCCTTCTTGGTCACATATATGTCCCATCAGGTGGGCAAAAGCCTTCTCTAAATGACTAAATGTAGATATATGTGCTACATCTATGATGCTTTGATACATCAAACGCATCACCAGCGCAGGTTACTACGGCAAATACTGATTTATCAACTTCTGACTAAGCTCTCTGACTAATATCTGTATATTTTTTTTCTTTTTAACTCTTGCTACTCTGCTGGTCTGCAGTTGAAGAAATGCTAACTTACCCGTCGTGTCATCTCGAATGAGTCACATTGACAGGGAAGATTATTCACGGCAAACCACAAGATACCCGATCAGAGAGATGATAATCAGCATCAAATTGAGTAAGAGATCATCGTTCTGCAGAATAACTGCTTCCAACTCTTGGTTCATTATTATAGCACAAAAAAAATGATGATGCTGAAACACTGTTTTTGATGAAAGTCACACCAAGTGTCAACTGTCTTGAATACCGAAAAGCATACCAACTGAAATGACAAATTCACAATGACCAGATATTAAGCTGAGAAGCTAAAACTCCGACTGCAGGGTCAAAATGAAACCGGTGTGATTTCCTCTAAAATGCCTTGCAAGGAAATGAGTGGGATGCGTCTTATAAAGTCCACCTCAGTCACTGTTGTGAAACGCTGATTGTCATTTTAGTCAAGCTGCTGAGTTGCTGTTGGTGTCAGTGAATATGTGAGTTTCAGCGTCACATGATTGTAGATACACTTTGTCCTGCCTCATTTAAGGAAGAAGTGGGTGACTGCATGTTTGGTGAAACTGTTTTGGACCAAAATTCAAGAGTGTTTTCTTATGTCAAACCTTACATTTAGGACGATTTGCCTCTTTAACTTCCAGTTATTTGTAGTTTGTTAAAGCTTCTCGTTATTCTCATTAACATTTTTCAGATTACGCAACCGCTTCATACTTATTCGCTCAAACTGAACCTCCCCTCAGCTCACTACATGTCTCGGTGCAGAGAAAGAGTTTCTCTCATCCTGGTTTATGTTAGGCAATACTCGGCTAACATAAACCAGAAAAGACTAAACTAGAAATGAAGCTGTGGTCTCCGTACCAGAACTGACGTCTGGGTCAGCCACAGAGGAAGCAGCGCTTACCTCACCTCAATCTATCTAGGACTTAATGTTTGTCTGAGCAATAATGTAGCCGAATGAGACGACTCAGGAAGGTTCGGAGAAATATTTTTTCTGTATTTGTGCTTGTCTTTGTGTTAGTCTTTATCTCCTGGAATTAACTGCACTTCATTTTATGATCTTTAAACCTCTGCTGTTTTGAGTCTGTGTAACCTTTGAGTTCAGTGATGAAATAAAAACACATATTGTTTCAAACATCCCTCAAAATGTCTGACCACTTCACTGGAAAAGTACGTACCTGTTCACTTGCTTTCTTTATGAAATTTCTAGGAAAAAGAAGAGTGTTACATACTACTGTTCTCTGCTGAGCTTTGCTGTTAAGAGAAAGGCAATAAAGCATTTATATCAGAAGGACACAAGTCTTTTCAGCTGGAAGGTAAATTTCAAAGAACTAACTAATTAAAAGCAGCAGTGTTTTCATGAGCAAATGAAATAAAAACACAAAGCAGAGAGTATTTGTGGCTGCATGCATGTTGGTATTTGGTTTTTCACAAATGCCAAATAATGTGTCACAACTGGATAACAACTGCTGGTGTGATTCACATCTCATCCCAAATTGTCACTGGATAATATAAAGGGGGGATATTATGCAAGATTGATATTTTTGAGCCCTATCTTATGTCAAAAATATAAAAGTTGTTGCTTTGATTTGTTGCTTGAGAAGTCTTTGAATCTCCCGTGGCAACCATTCGGGGTGCCTAAACTCTCCCACAAAGTGCCGCCTATTTCCACAACGCTCCTCCTTGGAGCCGAGGTTCCGCCTCTCCTCCGTGGTTCGCCCACTCAGCTCCTCCAGACTAGTGGCAGCAGATTAGCAAACATCTGGTGGAACTGAGAGTCTGCTGAGATTATTAACCACGTCTCTGTCCAACACTCCGAAGAACGGCTGTAAGCAGCGTAATGGAAAGGCATTGTTGGAAAGAGTTGGAGTATCAATTTTTAAGAAAATATTTTGTCTGTTTTATTTACAATTTAAGATACAAAATTGTATGTTGAAACTCCTTCATGTTCTTCTCAGCAATAATTGGAAAAATATTTTTTGTCATTACAGCAGTCAGGGCTTTCTTCTAATTGCTGATGAGCTTTTCACATATTTTCTCAGATTTTTCCCAAATGTTTCTTTGGTGGTGAGACTGGAAGCCCTTCTTGCCATCAACCAAATCTAAAATCTCCACCGCAGATTCAAGTTGGGACACTTCTTCCAAAAGAAACAAGCTGGTAAAAGTTAAAGAACCCTTTAAACCTCAGTTTGCCAAGGGTCTGAGGATCAGTATGTCTGATGTTAAAATTAGTTTGGTGATCTGAAACATTTAGCAAATGGAAGAAGAAATCTGTAAGGGGAAAATAGTTTTTCACCGAACTGGTCAAGGAGCCACAATCTAAACTTAGCAATAAATGAGTTGCAAAGTCACTGAGTTTGTTGTCATGCCAGCCAGCCATTTCTGTAGTGGTGCCATGGCGACCGTTACTAAGGATGGTACTTCAATGAGATTGTTGCATAAAGTTGCTGTTGTGTTATGTGTTTTCCCTTTATGTTTTATTCAGTGAGGCCAAGGAGGAGTATAAGATTTTGCTTTATGTTACACCAATAATAAAGCTGGGCAGATGGAGTTTGGACAGAGCAGGTGCAAGAAAGTCTTTTATAGCTTGATGGAGAGGTCAGTAAGCAGTTGGAGCTGTATTAATGGTAATGGTAACAGTAATGGTGAACATACAGCAAGCAACACTGGTTTGAATATCAGATGTGCAGGTTGGGGTTGGTTTCTTGCACTTCACTTCCCATAAAAATAAAACATAAGATTGACTTTTTGTGCTACATTTACCTTTTTTGCATGTGCAAACATTCATAACTGTTTCCAGTCTTCTTCTTCTTTTAGAAAAATTCACATCCAATTTGAGTTTCGACTTTATGTAAACAAAAGAGTTGTGGCATTTCTAAAGCAATTTCCCCAGCAAGTTCCAAGGCTCCCAACACCTGGAATATAACAAAGAAAATAGCAATCCCTTCTAGGCATTGTCGGTATCAATCCATTTTTAATAACCCATAGTATTTATTAGGCTGGACTCACTACATATCAGAGAGATCTCGCAAAACATTTTTATCAAAGAGCTTTCAGCTAACTTCAAACAGAACAAGGTCAGTGTTTCCATTCCTTTCATGATAAGCAATGAGGCTTCTTCTAAAGCTATTATGAACAGTATTTTATATGAAATAAAAAAAGGCTGGAGCTGCAGGAACATGTCCAATGTTCTCAGAGCTGACTGAATAGTTAAATGGCTTTTACATTTTACATTTATGCCACGTTTCAAAAATGAAATACAGTCGCTGTTTACCAGACTTATGTATTTAAAAATGTTGCGTAAAGACATAATGTCACTTTGTGTATCCACATACGACCCAGCCGTCTATTTCACAAATGTGAAATAATAGCATAATGTCACTCGATGTTTTCTGAAAAAGATATGTGGCTCAGCTAAAATGAGTCAAATATACAGAAAATAGGATTCTGGCGAAAATTTAATATCACACTTTTTTTTTTTCTTTTTTGTACAAATACGCACTTCTCAGAGAAACCAACACCTGGTGCTTGTAATTCAGCAGGCGAGGTGTTGGAAGAATTCAGATTACCGATCATCATGAAACAAATTCCCCTCCGCTGCATTTTTGTTTCAGGCCTAAACATTTTACAGAAACAGCCACAAAATAATCCTTAGAACGGGTTAAAGGTTTTTGGTAAAGGATGGCAGCTCTGCGCTCCATGACCAATACAAAAAAAGGTTTATACACATGTAATCATACATATTATTTCTTGTTTCTGCTCTGTTATAGTAGTAAATAATAAATCCACTTTCCTATGTTGATTAGCTGGTGTCCCACAGGACTCTATATTTTGCCTAATTCTCTTTTATATGATTATTTATTATATATATAAAAGTTTTTATATGATTATATATTTTTTTGTTTGTTTCACGGGAGTTGCCTCACAATGTAAGAATTAAAAAGAATGCAAGAATAGTTGCTGATAGATAGGATTCTGCATGAATTTACCATTCCAAAATGTGTGCTGCTTAGAGAAATCTGCAGAGAATAGAGGTGATGGAGAGGACAGGAAGGTGTTAATTGGCTCTTAGACCAGGTCATTCTTAACTCGGTCACTCAAAACTCGGCTCGCAGACGTCAACAGAACCACATCATCTGCAAATAGGAAAACTCAAACCAGACACCTTCCTCTCCATGACTACACCCAGAGATCCACAAAGATGATTGGTGATGGAGGAAGTTTTGGATCAGTCAGACCTGATACTGTGCCAAAAAGGCTTACGCACACAAAAAAGAAAAGAGAAATCCTACATCTGCAGTACATTGCTACACAAGTGTCAAGTGACTGATCAACCAAACTCTCCTGACCCTCTTGGTAATTCTGCGAAAGTGAAGATTTGACTCATTGTTTCACAGTAAGAAGAAAATCCCTGCTGCACCTCATCAAGTCGGGGTTCGGTAGCTGGTTGGAGCCTCTTGTTTTTAACATCACTGGAAAGAAGACTTCCTGTTGATATTCCTCTTTTAATAACCTGCACATGCTGGATGCCATCAACCTGAGACTCATGAACTAAAACCATCCTCTTGACTCAATTTGCATTTATTTTCTTTCTATGTTTAAATGACACAATTTACCACACGAGGATAAATCAGCACTCTGCAGACTCTTTCCTTTCTAATACACTGAGAGAAGGAGTCAAGGAGAGAAGCACATGTTGTCTGAATGACAAGTGAAGGAATACGTTCGATCTCTCCTTTCCTCACATCAATTGAGTTAAAAGGAACTGAACCACATGGAATCCAGACATCGATTTTCAGCTTGCGAAGAGAAGCGAAAGAGAATAGCGAGTGGAGTTTGTGTTAGACGCATCGGGGTCTGTTCCTTGAAACGAAGCTGAGGAAGAGGAGGGGCTCTGCGAAGCAATCAGGGTGAGAAGTATACATGACTCAGCCTTCTTCCTCTTCAGTGTTGGACAGATGAAAAGAGGAGTCATCGTTTGTCACCGGATTTCTAGGGGGGAAAAAAACCCACGTGGTTTTGATGGTGTGGAAGGAGAGGGCTGGAGGGGGGCTTGTGCATGCTTCCTTTACAATTGTACACGACGCCTTTGGTCCTCAGCAGAGAGGTACAATTATTCAGTTCCCTGTCACTCTGTAGGAATGCAGGCTGGGATTCCTGCGCTGTGACTCGTGACCTTTTCACCTGCCATCCCCATATGGATACTATTTCATCCTTCCTTTCTCTCTTGGCCAGGGAATTTCCCAGATTGTGTGGTTTGGCTCTTGGGGAAGAAGTTATACTGCATAGCATTGTTACTTCATCCTGAGTTTAGTTTAATAAATAAATAAAAATCCCAGTTTTATTAAAGCTTTTATTAATAAATTTTTTTAAAAAGTACTTATCAGAGCATGCAAAGCAATCATGGTCCAAACAAATCATATAATGAAGCTGCTCCCTGTGTGCTCAAAGATGCCTCGTCATGCTGGGTGTGTGCAACGTGTGTGTGTGAGAGAAACGACGGGCAACGGTAAATCTGGGTGGTTTCACTTGTGAGAGAGCGCATTAGCGAAACCTCGCGTGTTGACTGTTGGACGTCTCCTACACTGACATGAGTACGAACACGGCGCTCGGCGTCTGCATGTGTGTTTACTTCAGCCCAACGGTGACTCAGAGTTCCGATAATGACTGTGGTAGATGAGAGGCTCGCTCTGACTGTGGACGGCAGAGAGAAACAGGAGCGAGGGCTGAGCACCTCAGAAAGCTCCCCGCTGCTCGTTGGGCTGAAACGCATCCTGGTCCGAGGCGCAAACTGTGAGGTCCATTACAGGATCTCCCGACCGGCGAGTGAGAAAACATCACGAGGAAGAGAACCGTGCGTCGTTTGGCATCGGGATGCTTCACTCGCAAGAGGTTCGTGTTTTATAGTCGTTGATCTGGTTTGTTTTTCCCATGAAGGAATTGACCTCTTCGCGTGTCTTTAAGTGCCACAGTTTAACTTTAGATCATTTTTGAACAGTCACTTTGTAACGTGGTGAATCAGAAAGCGTAAGATTGTCAGAGAGAAGTTTCAACTATGTTTAAATGCATTGAGCCTGACTGTGTTTCTGATCCTAACAAGAATTTTGACATTAATAACATATATATATATATATATGACATGGTTTTTTTACTGATGACCTTTGTGTTTCACGTCAACACACCTACAGGCTGTCCAACAGCACTGCATGCAGCATGCACAGGTAACTTGAAAAAGCCCATAATGTCATTTAAGCCCATGTGAGATAAAATCTTTCACTTTGGCTCACTGCTGATTTCAGACAAGGTGATAAGGCTCCAGACTATTAAATGACTTACTGGCGCTTGAAATCCCCTTGTTACTCATTTTGTAGCATCAAATTAAGTGACATGACATTTCTACTTCCTGGCATAACTAATCCCATTACTTTGTTTCTGTTTGCACAACGACTTGTAAGTGATTCTGTGAATCATTTGTCAAAAAAAAAAAAACAACAACTGATTGTCAAGGAATAAGAGGTGTTTTGTTTGTTAAATGACACATATTCTAATTAACACTGTATCAAGTGCATGTCAATCTTTTGTTACTGACTAGGTGTGTAATCCCTGTGGTGCAATGGTTGACTTGGACCAAAACCAGACATTCCTGACATTTAGCGTCCTGAGATCTTTGTAGACTTGTTAAAATAACCAGGCACCTCGAGTTGGAGCAAAGAGATGTTGAGGGCTGCCTTTCAAAAACTGGAATTATGTCCAGACCACACAGCTTTCCTCTGGAGGGTCTTTCAGTTTAATGGATCAAATGGGCAGATAAGTTTTTCAAAGCATCAGGCAACGATGGGTATTGAATAAAGTCAGCACTTCTTGCTATTGTACTCCGTTGTGCTTCTAAGTCACTTCTACATCCTTCACCAGAAACAAAATGGCCAGATGTTTAACCTGGAAAGCTGAAGCTCCGTCCTTCAGAGAGACAATGCCTCTGGTTAGATCCTCTTGAGCTGAAGTGTTGTTTTTAGAGCCTTGTGCTAGCCGATGCACGCAAACCAATCCAACACCTTAAAATCAAAACCATATTTCTCAGATCGACTTTGGTCAGTTCATAAAAGTTCCGGTCTTGAGATTAGCTGCCTCTCTTCCTCTCTTTCTCTCTCATCCACATTTTGCTCTAATGGAGTGCTGAGTAGAGGCCAACCCCTTTCAGGAAGAACTTCATACTTATCTCAATCGGCATGAGTGTGGCCTCCGCTCTTTCTGTCTGGATGATGACCAGCTGACTCACTCCTGCCTTCAATTGTCTGATGACACCAGGGGAAATTTGTTGGACAGAGAAAAGGCAAAGCTGACATCCATCAGAGTTATGACTTCCTTCTGGTCCCATGACTCTCGTTTACAGTTGGCTTTTACCTTTTCTATTTTTTTTTTCTTGAGCACTAATTAATTCCTAGGAGGTAAAATTCAATTTCATCCAAATGCTATATGATGTAGCACTCATGCCAGTAGTTTCTTAGGATGAAAATGGAAATGATATGTGTGCCTCTGCTTTTTGATTGAATTATTCAGTAAGCAGTGAAAGAAGAAAATCAAAGGATGATGATGGGATGACGAAGAGTTTGTCACAAGAAAAAAAAAAACCTTCACCCATTTTCAATTCCCACTTAAGTAAAACCTTTGCGGTTTTACTTAAGTAATTTAAACTCAGAGTACAATTTAAACTCTGAGTTTAAATTGTACTTGGATGTCTTAATTTCCAAGTTCCACATCTGAAAAATGGACTAACTTTCCCCAAAGTTGCAATTCTAATGGAAGATACTCGCCAACCTGATGTATCTGGTGTGTCTAAAACAGCTACAATAAAGTTTGGATTGTCCTTAACAACATCTTCACACTTTTGTTGTGACTCATATCAGTTATAGCACAACTGCATGTGTAACATCTCTATCAACCTTCACAATAACTGCCACCTCGGGTAGAATGTGCAAAAAAGTCAAATAAATGCATTTAAATGCGGTTTCATCACCTCACAATAAAAATGTAAGAAAAAATACCTCTAGTTTTAGTACATTTATGTTTTAGGAAAATATATTAAAAATACAAATAATCAAAATTATTGCTGAAATGGTTAATCGAATTAATCAAATTAAAGTAATTGATCATTGAAATAATGTTCAACATATTCTGTGTTGTTCTTTCAGCAATTTGCTGAAAGAACAACACAGAATATCTATCTATCTATCTATCTATCTATCTATCTATCTATCTATCTATCTATCTATCTATCTATCTATCTATCTATCT